>JABFFE010000605.1:0-108878 GCA_013623625.1 Fusarium setosum | reverse complement strand
GGCTGCTGCCAACGATCACATCAACATCAACATCAACATCAACATCAACATCATCACCATCATCGCCCACTATGCCCGAACGCCTTGTGGAGTTTTCATGATCTCCCAGTCTACATGTACGGCGGAGCAGGATGAGGTACAGGAGAACAATATTTTCCCCAATGTCAAGGTCTCGTGAATGAATTGGTAATATTTCCACTACTTGCAACGCCTACTAGTTTAACAAAGATTGAAAATGACAATACCAACCGTGTTTTTCACCTTTCAGCACGGTGGCTGGAGGTACACACAGATTACATGTCTCTCTGGCGATTTGACTGAAGCCTATTCCAGGATTGCCAATGTCTATAACCACAATGTTTTTTTTAGGACATCAGTTGTCGACCCTGTTCCAGGGTTGGGTGTATAGTATGGCCAGGCAAGCTTGTTAACCACCAGCTCACTACAGCGACAATAAGAGCTCATGGCTGTTGGGAGCTTTTTATCCGCCACGAGGGAAATACAGGGCTTCTGTGGCAAACTCGCTTGTTCCATTTCGCTAGCGTCTAGTTGGCGTTGCGCTAACTCCGGAGAAAATAGCCAGTCAGGTCTAGCCTTTTCAATAGTCAAAGGTCGAGAGGTGGTCGAGAGGGCTGAAATTTCAATAGTCTTGTCAGCTGCCCCCTGACTAAAAGCCTGCACAACGGCCTAGGCCTAGACGACTCTCGGCGCTAACACGCATGGTAAAACAAAGCAGATGAACAGTACGGCCCGCGTTTGTGTATTTATCAATTCATTCTCACGAAAAGGAAACCTCAAAAGTTTTGGCTTCGATTTCTCCCCATCGTTGCAACCGATATGATCCGCAACACTCTCCTTCTTGCTGTGTTAGCAGCCGATGCCGCTGCTGGACCTTGTAGACCTGGCGGTCTTTCATCCAACGTTCTGTCGACTACGATCGGGTCGAGTGAGACGTCCCAATTTGGGACTCAGTCGGAAACAGCCTCTACTGGTAGCCGGTCGTCCATCACCGAATCTGCGTCGGTAGCCTCCTCCTCAACAACAGAGGCAATATCTTCAACTAGCACTTCCGAACCAGTCGGCGAACCAATCATCTTCCAGATTAACCCCCTTATTCGTCGTCTATCAAAAAGAGACACCCACTTCGTGGGTAACAACAACCCGTCCCAATGCACCTTTGCTTCCGTCTTCCGTCTTGCCTCTAGTCAGCTTTTGGAAGACGGAGTACCCATTTACTATACTGGCCAGAAGTACCAGGAGCTTGCCGCTCAGGGCCAACCACCGGCTGACGCCATTAAGACTACCTTTTCTATTGCCGGAGGCAAGCTTGAGTGGACAAATAACCAATTCGGCGAGGCAGGTTTCTGTCAAGATGAGACCGATGGAAAGGTCTACATCACTTTCACGTCGGCGCCTATTAGTTGCGAGCCGGTTTCTCTTACGGCGTACAATGGTAGGATTCAATAACGGCTTCAACTGCAGTTCTTGACTAACTTTACTATGCAGTGGAACAATGCCAAAATGGACAAATAGTCGGTCCTGAGACATCCAGTACTGTCTTATCTGAGTCGACTGGGTCATCCATACAGGCTGCAAGTTTGACTACAACTGCTCATACTACGGATACCGCAGAAACTTCCATTTCATCTACTATTATGACCTCCACAGAGGTTAAGAGTTCGACTGCAGCCGCTTCCACTACGAATACCGGAGAAGCTTCCACTTATTCGACTATCGCAACCTCTGCAGAGGCTGAAAGCTCAACCACAACCTCCCCCACTACTAATGCTGCGGAAACTTCCACTTCCGATGTCGCAACCTCCACAGACGCTTCCGTCACCAGCTCGGGCACGATCACATCAGCTGAAACCACCACTTCGGGCTCTAAGACAATAACTTCAGCAGATGCCTGCGTGCAAGGTATTGGCGGGACGAATGGCCAGCCTCCACTGACAAGTCGCCTGTCTGACTGCTCGTCTTTATATACAGTTACAGTCAGCCCGTACACTGTGTAGGTAGCATCCGTATTCATTGCCTAGTAAAAGATCATGCTGACAATTCTACAGAACTAGCACGCTTCTCAAGCGCGAGTTCGCCATGGTTATTCCTACAGCCTGGTACTACACCGCAGACTCCGCGCTTAACACACTTGCCGCTCGTGCCGAAGGCGACCCCACGGCAACGACCATCCAGCCGACTGAGATCCCCACGTATGCTACGTACTGCGATACTCCGGAAGCGTACTATGAGGCATGCTCTGAGGCCGGCGTCACTGGCTTTACAACTACGCTTCCAACGCCAACCAGCACAGACGAATCGACCGTTCCCGCCTGCCTCGCACGACGACTGGTGAAGAGGGGTGGTGAAGCTTTGGGTTTCGAGTTCGAGGAAAATTGGGATGCCTACGTCATGCCGGGATATAGGCTGCTTTGAAACTAGTCATACTGTAGGTACTATCCAGGTAATTAAGATTTTTGCCTTTGACTTGAGTCTGAGAGACAATGTATCCATATAATTTTACCATAACCACAGCCATCATCTCCAGCACCGCCAAATTCCGCTCTGGAACAAATCGTGAAATTAGCAGACGTAGTCGGGGTCCTTGAAAAAGCCCGAATCGGCTCATCAGTCTTTACTGTATCTAGTCTGTCATTGGATAATTCTATGGTCGTTACTCCAAAGTCACATCTCTGAATACCATTGGATCAACGGACCTGATCAGCCTCTTGGCGCGTCGTTCGACCTGCCTAGATAGGATGATTCCCCGTCGATTGCCCTCGCAATGTCATGGATCAGTCCTCTACTGCTTACCCCTCTCTTGGAACTTTTGAAGGACTTCTTGTTGGCAAGTTAGGTCGGATCTTGACCATATCACTCCGCTTTTCCTAGCTTTTCAGTGACCTTTTCCCGTAATGATTGTGCTACAGAATATCTACTCAATTCGATCGAGAGCGTCTCTCAGAGCCTATCTAACAGAACTGAGACTAATGCAATAAAAAACCATACTGACTCTCATTTCCTTCGCCCTGTATCACAGTAAGACCTTTCAGATGCGGGGAAACTGTCTGCCAAGCGGCCAGAATGGAAGTTGGCCAGGGTTCCTTGCATATTGCCCAGGAACCATTGCGCACAGTGATGATGCATCTTTCGTCCCGCTGCTTCTTCCAGTCAATCATCGAAACTCTCAATCTCAACAATACGTGGGATAAGGCGACGAGGATCTTGAACTTCCACATGTGGAGTAGCACGGTAGCACTGGGAAACTTGGCATCCTGTTAAAGTCGTTAATCTTTTCCAAAAAGCCCTCAAGAATCGTGCCACAGTAGTTAATCTAGCCAGCCGTCATGCTTATCTTGAGTATCACGAGGGGCAGATACAACTGACCCTTGGGTAACCGGGACCCACAGAGCTACATCTGAGCTGGCGGCATATTAAGGTGATCTCCCTAGGACCTGGTGCTTGCTGTCACTCTTTGACTCTCCTCCCGCTCGCTAATGACTTCACTACGCGGTCTTTCTAATCGACTTTTCGTGACTGAAGATAATCACCTACTCTGCCAAGCCAAGGTCAAGAAACCCGGCCATCATGCGTTACAGCGTCCCTCTTGTAGCCGCTCTCGCGGCGTCAGCTACAGCTGCTGCCATTAATGATCGCGCAGCCAAACTATTCACACTGGAAATCGCCCCTGGCAAGACTGTCGAAGTCACCGAAGACGAGAAGTTCCAGATGATTGACGTAAGTTAGCGAAACTCGGTCACTTTGACCTTGCTTGAGGGGGCAGACATAGCGCTAACGACAATCAGGATCATGTCCATTTCTTTGACATCACCGAGTGGAAGGACCACGAGCCTGCGCCGGCTCGCCTCATGGCAGTCGCCGCGTCCTACCCAGACAAGGCGTATCACAAGTCCAATGTTGGCAAGATCATTAAAAAGGTCGACCTCAAAAAAATCAAGAAACAGCTCACAAAATTCTCGTCTTTCCACAACCGCTACTTCAACTCGGCTTATGGAGTCGAGGCTGCAGAATGGCTACACAAGGAGGTTCAGAAGGTCATCAAGAAGAGCGGTCATCCTCTGGCTTCCGTCAGGTCGATCCAGCATCAGGCTTGGTCACAGCCTTCCATCGTGGTCTCTATCCCCGGAAAGGTCCGCCTCAAGACCATCATCACTGGCTCACATCTCGATTCAGTAATCTCGAATGATCGAGGTGCCGGGCGTGCTCCAGGTGCAGACGACAACGGCTCCGCTTCTATTATGCTCCTCAACGTTCTTGGTGCTTTTCTCGAGGATCCTCGTATTGCGAAGGGCGACCACCTCAACACCGTCGAGTTCCACTGGTACTCAGCCGAGGAAACAGGTCTTCTTGGCTCCCAGGATATTTTCAACTCTTACTCTCGCCTCGGAATTGAGGTCGAGGCCATGCTCAACCAGGACATGGTCGGTTACAAGGGCCGTGACGGTATCGAACGCTTTGGTCTCATTACTGACAACACCAATCCGGGTCAAAACGAATTCCTCAAGGTTCTGATCGACGAGTACGCTGACATCCCGTACGAGGAGTCTGAGTGCGGCTACGCTTGCTCCGATCACGCTTCAGCCACACGAAACGGATTCCCGTCGTCTTTCCTCTTCGAGACACCATTCGGAAACCACAATCCTTACATTCACACGCCCAACGACACCCTTGCAAATGTCGATTTTGACCATATCGCGCAGCACGCCAAGGTGACTTCTGGTTTTGTGTACGAACTTGCACATCACAACTTCACAGGGGCCTAAGGACTGGATGACGAGAAGTCAGGTGGCTGTCAACGTCTTCGAATTAGGAGAGTAACGCATGTTGCTGACCGGATGCGAGGAGGTGCACACTGTCCTTGGCTTCCTTGCTAAGATAGATCAACGGTATCTTGTGATAAATAGATGAGCGATGAAGATTAATGTTGTCTGTTACCAGTGTCGATGAACCAACGTGACTCATCCCAAAAGGTCATCCAAATTCCTTGGGCTATAGATCTCGGCTAGGGTCCTATGTTAATGGTCCTATAAAATCAGCAACCAGGGATCGTGGAGAGCTGAGTATTCAGTGCGTGCATAGAAGCTGCATTATCCTACTAATTATTTACATTGAATCTAAAACTACCTAGGTTAGGAAAGATAGGCAGATGACATAAACGCCTCATGCTGCTTCATCCGATAAGCATGCCCAGGACCCCATCACCCAGTAAGAGGAACAGAGGCAGCAGGAACAGGAACGTGAAAATTGAAGTGCGATAATCACAAAGAAATTGCCCCAGAGACAAAGCCGAGAACACGATCGCCCAGAAGAACGCCAAAGTAGAGCTGATAGCCTCCTTCGAGAACAAGAATAAGGAGAACAAAGAAACCACATAGAGCTCAGGGCGGGAACAGAACAACAATATTATGAATAAAAATTCGGTGCATACAGCAGTATATAAACATAGACGAACAGATAACGCAATAAACCGATAAACACCAACTTAATCGATTAAGCTTCAATAAGTTCAACATGTTTCTACAAATCGTACTACTTACCTTTATGTCCATCGCGGTATGGAAGCCCGAGGGCATCTTTCGAGAATCTGCTTTTCCTAATCCTCTAGACTACTTCCGGGAACCCCCCAACGGACTCTACGACTTCACTCGCCCGCCCATCCCTCACATTGATGCCTGGGCGCCGGCCCTTGATACACTTCAAAAAGACATCAACGAAATCATACCCAAACTGCCACAGCGAGGCACATCAAAGGCTCTCGAGATGCTAATTATTCCAGTTGAAAACGCCAAAGACCTCCAGAAGGCTAACGACCATTTGAGAACAGCTATCAGCAAGGACCTGAACCCTGCCACAACACGCGACAAGATTCGAGGCCTTCTCCAGGTGATAGAGAAGAAGCCAGCAAGCCACTTTGTTTACGACGAAGCCCCAACTGGATTTGGGGCGCAAATCCATCATTTCCTTTTCCCGCCGTGGTACAAGGAGCTGCTCATGCGCGGCCAGGACTTGATCAAGACTCTCCAAGAGGCTCATAATTCTCGACAACGAATCTTACTTCAGATCAGAAATGACCACCAGCTGAAACTCGACAGCATCACATACCAGATGTGCCACGCCTCGGACCAGCTCTCAGGGTACGCTGGCGAAGCTAATAGCTGCCATTGGTCGGCTTGCCACTCGCTTCTACAAGTGTTCCGCTCGGCCTATCAGCTCTGCCAGGAGACTCGGGATGATAGTCAGTCACTGAAAGAACTGCTCGACCGTATCTGGACCGAGATGCAGATTATCCAGGCGGGTATTGACCAGATCCAGAAAATCACCCGGGATTTACCTTGGGCACCTGCTCCGTCAGACATCGAGATTGACGCCTACGAACACACATTAAGTCACATTGGACGCAAAGTCATCGACATGCTAGATGGGGATCTTGATATGCCCAAGCTATCACGACTTCATGAGAGTGTGCGGCAAGGAATGCCCAAAGAGTCGGCACAGCCAGTGAGGTGGGTTTGAATATTGCATTTTGTCTGTCTACCTAATTTCGAGAGAAATAACATCAAGAATAGTGACCCTATCCCAACACAAGCAGCGGCAAAATCAGCTTCCAAGACTAGGAAACCGAAAATCACAACCGCGCTGGGGAACTTTAACAATTGCCTCGGCTATACGAACAAGAAGAAGGGCGTCGATCAAGCAGCGGGCAATCACCAAGGTAAGGGCATGGCAAGAGACCTCAGCAACCTTCAATAGCTGGGTTAACTCATAGAGGGTGACCAACCTGGATCGAGGGGCAAAGACGTGAAGTAGTTAATTAAATACGTAGTGTAGGCGGGATTGGTTATTATACAACACGACGCTTACACAAGGGTTATTGAGTTAAGAGAACAATTTAGTTTAACAGCTACTTTATTTATCACTCTAATTTCTATAGACAACTGATTCATAACTGATTCACAACTGTGATTCGTACAACCCAGTAGAAGTCTGAAGACTCAGTCGCATACGGTCGGGCTGCAGGATATATCCATCTGCTATTGGTTGGAGAGAGATAGGCTGTCGACAAGGCACGTTCCTTCCCTGCGATCGTGCGATCTGCAACGCCTCAATAGGCCAAGCCACCCCTCACTCCCGTACAGACAAACTCGACTCCTGCAACAACAGATCTCTGGCCGTATTCAAATGTCCTTGATGCTATTCATTATTCCTTGACCCTTTGTGGCCTCGCCCAGTGGCTATCCCCCGCTTTCTCGCTGGCGCAATCAATGGGTCGACTGGACTCCCTCCACGACAAGGATGAACGCTGACGTCTTCTCGCTCGCTGCCAACGCCTTCAGCGTTGTCGGCCTTGCAGATGTTGTCTACCGCTCGGCATTACGCCTGTGGAATCTTGTTGACAGTATCGTATCCACCAAGTCGATTGCAGGAAGCCTGCGTGTCGTCCTCAACAGCCTCGTTATGGCCATCTCCTCCGTCCGGGAATAGGCTGTAGAATACGAACAATCCCATTTTGTGCAACTCGATGCGCAACATGTATCTGGAAACATCAAAATCATCTTAGACAATATCAACCAAGAAATCCAGAAACTGATTGACGTGACGCAAACTGTCCCTCTGGGCAAGTATGGCGACTCGCTTGAGCTTTGCCTCAACTTGGGACGCTCGGTTCCGAGACTCTTTGGCCAAGATGAATCTATTTACGCAGAGTTTACATATCGATGCAAAGTAGGGCTCGGTAACTACTGCCTCGGTCCATATGGGTCTTTGCCAACGTTTTTAATAGGATTGATGCCGCCATACTCCGCAACTGCCATACCAAAACCCACCAGAACCAGAGAAAGATATTAGACTCCGTTACTTTGACGAATTCAATAGTTGGAAAAATCTCCCAGGATGCCCAGAGTCTTTCGCTGGTCGCACAAAACATGAATAACACCCAGGCGACCGTTATCCCGCAGATCCGGGACTCAGTCGATCACATGAACGCAAGCTGGACCGTGGCATAAATCACATCCTAGAGCACCATGACTCAGGCGAGAAGATGTTCCAACAGACGGCAGCCATTCAAGCTGGAATAGCAGACATTTCCACGAAGTTATCAGAGCTGACCTTTGTTCAACCTGAGGATCAGAACGTCATTGTGGAAGGATATGGCCAAGAAACAGCTATTGGACCGTTGAAATTCTTCAACTCGAGAATTGCCGATGCACTGCAAATCGTTGCTAGTAAAGACACTCAGTCCATCCCACCATCGCATCTCGACTGGTTCACCTCCGAGATGACCAAGCTCCAGCGATACGCATATCACTCCGCAGCGGCTTCCAATATGCCACCAGGATCATGCCGAGGCCCTCACCAGTACTATTATAACCTCCAGCGCCATCTTTCAACACTCCCAATCCCCTCGTCGTCAATTTCCTTCGCTAATACTGAAGGTCACTTTATGGTGGAACACGTCCAAGGTGTTGACTCCTCTGGACGTAAAGTCAAAGATACCGCTTCACATACATCACCCTTGACAGACTAGTCAACTTGCGGCCTGGCATCTCCGGGTTGCTTAAGAGCATTCAGATCCGTAATTACGCTGCGCAAGTAACTCGGCAGCTTCGAGTCGTCACTATCGTTCCCAGTGATTCAAAGCCGTTCAAGTGCGTCATGGAAGATGACCTCGAGGGACTACAAACGCTATTCAGCACACAGCAGGCCAACCCCTTTGACTACGACGAACATGGCTCATCACTTCTTGAGGTGAGCGACTCCGTCTAAAGAAACCTATGGGCGCTAACTCTCCACAACTAGATGGGTGTCACGTATGCAAACGAACCTTTAGTCATGTTCCTCCTTAACCAAGGAGCTGACCCCCATACATGTTACATAAACACGTAGTAAGTCATTGCACATCAGGATATGTACCCAAGTTACTAACTTCTTATCCCCAGAGGTACCAAGGATATCTTCAAGAGCCTGTGGGAGCCATACCGGCCTTGGTTTCGACTGTTCGCCGCTATGCTGAAAATAACGCACTTTGCACAGCTACACTACTATCAGTCCTTCACTACCGAGGAGGTCCAGGAAATAGTCACCGAAAGTCTACCCAATTGGCTACTTGAAGATGGTTTTCCCGAAGATGACTACGACTTCGATGTTGAACTCAACATCCTCACAGAGCTTCTCAGTCAGGGGGGGCTACAGAAAGTTTCACATAGACATCTGCATGCCATTCTAGCTTTTGCCGTTGAAGAGAATCTATCTATGTTCAACTATATTCTTCTTCAGCACGCAATGGGAGCACGGGGCCTACCCAACTTTGATCTTAGCGAGCTTCAGGAAATCGCACTCGGCGCACTACCAACTTACCTACCACAAGGGAGGGGAAAGACAGCCGTCATTCGGTATCTCCTCGAGCATGGAGCCGTCCCTGATTTTTACGTGGCTGGGGGAGGAGCCCTGCATGGTGCAATGATACATCTTGCCGGCGAACAAGACATCATTATACAGGTCCTCCTGGATGCGGGTGCTGACTTTAATACCTTGAATCGTTTCGATGAAACGCCCCTTCATCAGGTCACGACTGATGGTCTAATCGATATGGTCGAGCTACTTCCATCTCTAGGCGCTGATGGAAACAAAGATAACAACAAGGGCCAGACACCACTCCTTTATGCCGCTGAGATGGGACGCGCCCAGGTTGTTGAGCTGCTTATTTTAAACGGAGCCATGGTGAATTCCGGGGATCATGAAGACCAAATACCACTCCTTGACGCAGTCAAGAACCGATATCACAGATGGATAAAGCATGACGAAATAAAGCGAGTCACGTTGTGGCAACCTTAATAAAATGCCCGTTGACTAGGTAGATTACGGCCAATAGTCTAAAGATGACAAGGCTGCCCACATTTTGGTATACCAGCTCTACTCTCGTATAAAAGTCAGCCAATACAATCTCCTCTTTGTGACTCAAGGTAATAACATCAGAAGGCACGAAAATCTTGCTGGCAAGCTTTCCCTGTTAGGTCCTGCCTGACCTCGCTAAATTGACGAAGGCATGATCTGGCTAGAGCTCCTCACTGAGCTTATGTGGCTTCGTATCATATCTCCTGTATGAGCAGTACAGACGTCTCGACAGGGACTCTAGGATAGTAACGCGGCCTCCTATAGTGTTCATAAGAAAAGCCGTGCGGCAAGACAGTGGTTTTCTATCGACAATGAAATTAGTTGGAAATAAGACTAGTATCATAAAATACAACTCAGATTAGACTAGCTAGCTATGTTTTCCAAGGGTAGTCATATGGACAAGAACAGCGACTTGATACGGAACGCAGAGTGGCGAGTTGATTATGAATCCTACTAACCACCCAAGCTGATAGTCTTTCGGATAGTGTTACAGGATACCTAATGCTAATTGAGAATGGTCTTCTCTAGAATATTCAGTAATAATAGTGACGACTCTGTGAGCAATGAAATGTGGCGGAGCGTAGACAGATTTTCCCTACCAGCGGTATCTTACAATCGAGGAATATAATCAAGGAATCCAGGTCATCACGATATAGCCATCTAGAATATATCGTGTTCAAGCCTCTAGATTATGTCCCAGTACCAGCATCAGTATTACGCTCCTTCGCGAACTGGAAATCCTCCAGATTGAAAACAGGCAAGTCCTCGTCCAGCTTGTTCACACCTGGTGCCAACATGTTCACGATCCTGCAAGAATGCCTGTAATCCTGGTAATCGCTGTACCATACGGGTGACCGGAAGCCGTCAATCATGCTCTTAATGCCTTTGATACTGAACCCGCAAAAGGGTCTTGTTATACGCGGGCTCAGAATTTCATGTCTCTTCAAATCCTTTGATAAAGAACCCAACAGCATGCATGAACAGTCATAGGAGCACACCTCCTCCACCTGCAAACGATCGAGAAGACGGTATATTTCGGAAAAGGCTGGGGCAAGGGTATCCTGACGTTCTTGATCGACCTTTTCTGCAGACGTTGTCAGCGATGAGCACGTCTTAGTTAGTATCTGTCGTGCAATCTAC
Organism: Fusarium setosum; assembly: GCA_013623625.1. Classification (NCBI taxonomy): domain Eukaryota; kingdom Fungi; phylum Ascomycota; class Sordariomycetes; order Hypocreales; family Nectriaceae; genus Fusarium; species Fusarium setosum. Next base: position 97,829 of record JABFFE010000605.1, on the reverse strand, counting down.
CAAGAAGATATGCTGGGATTGGGAGATCCCTCGCCTCGATCAGCTTCTCACTATATTGCAGTGCAAGTCTGGCCATGCTTTGGAATATGTCTGCCTGTGAGAGAACCCAGGATACGAGAATCCAGAGTATACAGTCCCGTCCGTATTCCGTAGGGAGATCATCCTTCACATGTCCCAGCCAGGTATCGATATATAAATCAATGGATTCATGACACTCATAGTAGTCCACGATAATGACTAGTTTTGCGAGCATTTCAAGACTTATCATCTTCGGTACCTCTCGATGGTAGCCGTGGATAATGTTGAGTAGGATCATGAAAGCTTCCGGATCCCAATCACTTGCTCTGACCTGGCGAAGGTTCTGATCATTGGCTTTTCCTTCGGTATAAGGACCAGAAAACATCTTTTGAAAGTAGGGCGAGGCCAATCGGAGGTGCTTTCCTGAAACTAGCATTCGAATCTCGACCTGCCCGGACACGGCCCCGGGCCTCTCTCCAAAGTCTCCAATCGTAGTAACAATTTCAGTGGATTTCCTTTGCAATGTTGACCGCCGCTTCCTCTTGCTGCTTTTTGTGACCTTTTTTTGGCCAACCCATAACGTTTCATCATCCCAGTGGAAAGATTGGGGGCGACATGTGCTCAGCGTCAGCTGTGTGTCACCGTCTGTGTCGAACACGTAGGTCGAAGGTTTCATGGTGGAGGATGTGCGTCCGGGGCGGGGTTGTGGTGATATTGACAGGCGAGCTGGCTCCAATTTTTCGGCTTATATCCGAGGCGAATATATCCCGTGAGGTTCCACTGCCGATTGTGACGAGGTTTGATACTGTTGAATACGTACTCCGGATGTTGGATATTAAGGGTTTCGACACGCTATCGTCATGGCGAGGTAAGAACGCGACGCCAAATCACGTGACCCCATGTTACGGCTACCTACAATGGGGAAGGTGGGTGCCCCTAGTGCCTAAGGCATACACCTCGCAACAAAGACGTACAGCTTAGGTAATGGATAAAAATGCGACGCGAGTTCACGTGATTTTGCGTCTAAAGTTGGCTGTCACCGCGTAAAGGGTGTCCAGCAGCTCCTTGGCTCCTAAGTCCGCTGATATGCTGACACATGCATGGTTCACTGCGGGATCTTCTTGGTAATCCTCCCTGAAAATACTCTGGAGCCTCGGTCATCCATCCTCCCACCCCTTCGTCTCCGCGGCGGCCGTGGATCCCGGAGGCGCTGCAGCAATGATGCCAAGTATCCCCCGTCTTCCTTGGCCTCATTCATATTGATTCTGTGTTCATCCTGGAGCGTATAGGCGCGGAACGCTTCGAAGTTATCCCACACCTTGACCTCCTTGCCCATCCGTCGCGCGTCGATCAGGTCGACAATGTTGACAAGCGTGTTCTTCAAGTTCCTCTTGCATTCGATGACGGAGTCGCTCGGAGGGATACGGACCTCGTGACATAGGTCCTGGTAGCCCTTCAATTTGTCTTCTTCGGTGAGCTCTTCCTTGGCTTCGGCTATGGGTTCCGATTGAGAAAAGTAATGGAGCTTGAGTTCCTGGCGCATCGCGATGGTGCGCTCCCGGGTATACTGCTGGGAGCCGGGCACCCAGTTCTGGGACGATGCCAGGCGGGAAAATTCATTGTCGAATGACGCGTCATCGTCGGGTGTAAAGTTTTCAAATTTGGCGAAGTGTGATTGGGATTGAGGTGGTGGTGAGAGAGTTGGGTCGGACTCCTCCTTGATTGACATTTTTGAGACTGGTTTTCGCTCCAAAAAGTTGATTGAAAGACGACTGCGCGGGGACTGTTGCGAAGCGCTGCTAGCTGGTTAACTGAGCACAGCCCCTTTTGTGGGTCTTGTGGTGGTTGTGACGCTATTTCCTTCATAAAAAGCAAACATCTCTGTATCTCCCTTGCTATATTGGTGATCCCAAACAGTTCTGATACCCTATCACCCATCTTGCCTAAGCAAGCTCAAACCATCTACAAGAGTCGAGCGCAGCTAGGTAGGAAAACTACCGATGTGTACTAATAGCCGAGCCGCTATTTAATTTGCTACCTAATTATAAACACCAGACACCGCTCCATGACGGCGTCAAAGAACACAATAGACGACTTGAAGCTGAAGCGGAATGGGGCACAAGACTCATAGGCATAAACGGCCTTCTTCCAAAGGCCGGCGTTGTTAATCTCTGCCCACCTATTTCGGGAATTGAGACTTGTAAATCTTCCGATGTACGTAATTAGTTGATCACGCCAGACGGAATTGGCTCATATCGGAGAAAAGTGCTTTGCATTATTAATCACCCCGCCTCGGAGTCATACTCTTGACCTTGACCTTGATCTTGAGTCACCTCTACACACAACAACATCGCCCACAGTCGCTCAGCAATTTCTTGTAATATCACTATCATGAGCGATTCTTCTCGATCTTCTATAGACCCCCGGGTCCTTGCCCAGATTCCTCACGGATCGGCCTGTCGCTCGGCCCTCGATCTCGCCCAGGCTGAACTGCTCCCGCCAATCTTGAACCACTCTCTTCGCGTCTATCTCATCGCTCTACACCTCGCCAAAAGAGAAGGCTCTCCCTTTGCCTCTGAGGAGAAACTCCCCCTTCTCTTCGTCGCAGCCATTCATCATGACATCGGCACGAGCGATTTATATAATGGCTCTCAACGTTTTGAGGTTTGCGGCGCCGACTGCGCCAAGTCTCATCTTCTAAAGAACTCCTATCCGGAGATTGAGGCACATCAAGTCTGGACTGCTATCGCAATCCATTCATCCCCTGGCATAGCGGAGCGCATCGACCCGCTGTCTCGGCTGATCCGACTCGCCGTGATAAGTGACTTTGGATCTCGAGAGTTCAGGGAGAAAATGGATGTTGAAGAATTCTGCAACGAGATTGAACAGCTCTTACCGAGACTAGATGCGGAAAAGACTCTGGCTGATGCGGTGGTCAAGCAAGCCAAGAAGATCCCGCATGTTGACAGTCTTACCTGGCCCAGCGATGAAAAGTTCCCGAATTCGAGCTGGCCGGGCATTTTGTTGAGGGCTCATGCTGAGAATCCAGGCCATTCGGGAATCAATCCTGCGTTTTGAGTTTGTCCTCTAAGTTTGGTTCAAGGTCTGATTATTCAAGACACGTTCGATGATCAAGTCAATGTCATTAGAAGATAAAAACAAAAACCAAATATCTCATAAGAAGTCGACCACCAGTGACCCTAGACCATACCATTCAAATCCGGACTAATCATGCGCAGTCCTTCTCTTTAAGAATCAAAACTGACGCCTTTTCGCTCTCTAAGTACCCCTTCTCAATTAAAGCCATAATGTTGCCCACCTCACCCGTGAAAAACTGTGCTCCGAGTCCCGGCTGGCCAAACCAAGGGGCAATAGGTCCTCCTACAACAGCAAGTGGCTTGATGACACGGTAAACGTGATAGTTGTATGGGAAATCCGGTGCAGATGGGTTGGTATCGAGATTAGAAGGGGGAAGAGCTCGCTGTGAGTAGGGAGCTGCTGCCGCCGAGATGAATGACCCTATCAAGAATTGTAAACATTGCTTGTTCTTGTGATGACCAGCAGAAAACATACCATACTCGCTTCCGAACCTATCCACAAGCGTTCCCTTTGGCAAGATCATGGTGCCATTAATGGCCTTGCCATGCTTGTCGAGCTGAAAGCCATTCTGGGGAGGGTACTTGTAATTGCCCTGCTCGTCGGTCCATTTCTTGAGAAATTCACCAGCGGTCAATCCTCCAAAGCGATCATAGTTTTCTACGAGAGTACCAAGAGGCAACTTCTTGGGCAGTGTTTTGGGTCCAAGGCGAGAGTCGCGGCAGATGTAGTTTTTTCCCTCAGGGCCACCGTCGCGAGTGCCGGTGCAGTTGCAAGCGGCAGCTTCTTTGGAGTGGTCTCCGACGGGTAGGGCAGAGGCGGCAGATAGCCATAATAGGCAGGACAGAAAGAGTGATGGGAGCATATTTTCTTTGTGTTATTCTTGCCTCGAGGTGGAAGCAGAGGTCCGGGAGTGCGAGTAGAACGAGGAGGCTGGTGCAATTGAGAAAGTAGTCCATCGTGGTCGTTTTTGTAGGCTTCACTCAACTGGTTGAGGGTCATGTTTGTTTGAAAGCTAACATGTATGTCTCACTCAAAGAGCGTGGACTTCGTGCCGTGTCTTACCCCAGCTGCTGTTGCAGGGATTAATCGGGCTCAGTGCAGGAATGCTGGCAAATGACATGGTTGGACTTTGGAGCCACCACAAAGCTACTGCACAGTCTCCCGTAATCACCTATGATGATCCCTCACGCCAAAAGACACCGCTGAGCGCCGACGGCAATCCCTCCCCCAAGTGATGGAAGCTCCGTGGATCATTTACCTTGCGGAGCCTGTTGGCTTGAAGCTGGCCTCTCACCGACAAGGAGGCTGGGGCAAGTCCAAGGACGTGCCGCTAGGATCCGCTGGGTCGATTGCTGGGGAAACAAGGGCTGCCAAGCGGCTGACGCATTTTTCTTATCTCTCGGGTCCCGTCTAGAACTCCATGTTTTCCCGGATCTCCGCATTTGCGGAAACATTCAGCATGATGTGGCTGGCTGAGAATGCTTGGCGTAGGGCAGGCATCATGCAGTGCATAAGTGCCAGACACAATGGTACTATTTGTGCTAATTGTGCTGTTAGTGACATGCGTCAGTGCCACAGAATACACTCCCTTCGAAGGCTTCGAATGATAGCGTGCCGTGTCGATCAGTTTGTCAACTTTGGACGCAATGGGACTACGGCATGATACATTGGCTTCTCATATGTTCATCACACATCTGATCAAAACTCACGCGCCGCCTGAGGCTCAAGAATAATATCGCATCATCACACCCAGATGGAATCCAAATTTGATCATAGAAATAGTAACCGTAGAGGCAGATAGATCAATAATATCGTATCGGGGAGAGCATCAGCAGATCCACCGAAAGCCATCGCAACCTGCATCCTCCACCTATCACAGCAGAGACCGACTTAGACCAGTTCCTTGGACTGTACATGTGCCTTTTCAAGCTCTGGCTTGGAAGCCTCGGTACTGTCCCCGAAGTGGATCTGTTTCTCAACTGCAGCGACAGTCTTTTCATTGAGCTTGTCATCTTCGAAGACTATGGTAGACGAATTAATTTCGTAATTCCCAGATAACAAGGCAGGGCAAGACTTACGGAAGGTGAGCTCCTCAAGCGTGCGGCCGCTGGTTTCCGGGTACAGCCAGAAGACGATACAGAACTCAAAGAAGATCCAACCACAGTAGATGGCAAGGTAACGCCATTTAATGGCATCCAGTGCAATCGAGTTAACGTTGGTGCTGAAGAAACCAGCCAGTTTGCCAAAGATTTGCTGGACACCGATACCACGGCTTCGTTGGGCATAGGGCCACAGTTCGACGAGGTACGCTGAGACGAGATATTAGATGACGCTCTGTCGCACTATGTGCGTGTGGAAACTTACTGTAAGTGAGAGCATTGTTTCCAATGTTGTAGGTAGGAGAATAAGCAAAGTAAAAGAACAGAGCACAGATGCCAGCCGCGCGGTTCTTGATGCCAGCTGCCTCAGCGGCCTGCAGCCTCTCGAGAGAGACCGTGATGGCGATGAAAGCACATAGCATCAGGCATGCCGAGAGCATGTACATGTGTCGACGCTTGAATCGTGTGACTATGATGGCAATAGTGGTAGCATTGATCAAACCCCAGCACGCATAGGCGAGATTGATTCGAGTCTTGGCGTAGTTGCTCGTGTATCCCATCATTTGGAAGAGGACTCCAGAGTAGTAGCTGATCAGTGTGTTGCCCGACAACTGTGTGAAAAGACCAATGAAGATGGTAACCAGAAAACGACGACGCATGCCGGCGGTGCTGAGGAGCTCCAACCAGGACTGCTTGGAAACTTCCATTTCAGTTCGGATGGTCTCACGGATCTGCACGATCTCGGCCTTCACAAGGTGTGAGTTGACGTCGCCTTCGGCGTGGTACTTGATGAGGATGGCGGCTGCGTCCTCATCCCTGTCATTGGCGATGAGGTATCGAGGGGATTCAGGGAGTAGGCTGCAGATCGATTGTTAGCAACCAAACAAGAATACAATATCCAGCAAGTGGGAGACATACAAGATAGTGGCGATCTGGAGTAAAGACGGGCAGATCTGAAGCAGAGAGGGAACACGCCAAGCCCAGTTGCTGGGAATGTCAGTGGTACCCAGGGCGATGGCCGAAGCTGTAATTTGGCCGATAAAGTACGACGAGTTGAACAGCGACGTGAGTGTGGCACGTTCCTTTGGGTAGCCAAGCTCTCCGATCAGGGCGGCACCGGAGATGATGCAGAAAAGGATGCCCATACCGAGGAGTATGCGAGCAATAATGTACATCGCGACTAACGATTGCATCAGCAAACAAGTCCTATTCAGGATTCAGTCCTTGGAGCTCTTACTGTGCTGGGCGAAACCTTGGAGAAGAGCTCCGACAACCATGATCAGAGATCCCAACATGACAGACCATCGTCGTCCGTACCGCTGAGCAAACCAAGGGGCAATTGGAACGGCAAAGATCGAGCCTAACTGGTACGACGAGTTGACAAAGCCAAGCAGACCTGGCTCAATGGCGTAGTCACCGTCAGCGTTCGTTCGTCCATTGCCAAGGTCTAGATAAGCGAGTTAGCATGAAGATGGCAGCAGAGATTCTGCAACATACACTTGTGGAAAGTCGGAGCGAATTGCAATGTGTTAATCAGCTGGCTGTCAAACCCGGAAGTCATCTCGACGCCCATGCAGCTGAGGAACAGCCACACGTACATGAGGCGAAGGTTGCGCTTCTTGTACCATGGCGTCTTGTCCTCATCGACGAGGCGAGTGACGATGGGATCGGCCGCTGTGCCAACGTTCACCATGTTGACGACCAGAGTTGATGAAACCGTATGTGGTTTGGGCTGTTGCCAACAACAAGCACGTTGAATCCGAGCCCTTGGGGAGCTTCCAGACGAGAGCTACCGGGTGCGGTGAGAACGACGAGCTACCACAGCCTTGAGCATCGCTTCGAAGAGGTCTATTATAGTTAAAGTCTCTGAAGCTAAAACCCCCAAACGGCTCGCTTCCCGCCATTTCCGTAAACAGCCTGTTCCTGTAGCCGACACGAGGCCACGAGGGTAGCATCGCCCAATCTGACCCTTGGCACGCAAATAGACGAGCACTTGAGTCCAATACCAGACAAAGATTGACTGTTAAGGTAGCATACGGGTAAATTCATGGCAGATGCTGATTTGTGGGTGAACCCCATGGAGACAATGCGGGGAACAGCCTGCCAAGGATCGACATCCCAACATCTCGGCCAAACTAGCGGCTAAACGGGCCGGCTTATTGTGAGAAGTGCAACAGCGTAAGCCGGGGAACTTGAGAAATATCCCATTGGCTGAGCTTATAAGACTTTGACTACGACTGAGTCCTCGTGCTCGGCTGCATGATCAGAGCCATGGTTCTGGAACAGAGAGCTGAAAATAAAGTGTCTGAGTACCGACTTCCGAAGGCTAAACGTGGCAATGCTACGTTGTGTTTGAATGGGAAGGTTGTTTTGACAGATGCATAGAAGAGGCGTAGAAGTCGTGCGTGCCGTCGCGGGATTGGCCCTGATTTAGCATATTGATGTTGTGGGGGGTCGTGAGGCAGACACCACAGGCTTCTCGCAAGAGTGAGTGAAGTTCCGCTTGCTTTTGGGCTGAAGAAGCATTTTTCACCAGTATTCGAGCCTATTGACTACAATTGTTAGCCACCGTGACCCATATACGGTCAAGGATGAATTGCTCAAGTGTAAGCATCGTTCCGTACGTGGTAGCAGATACCGATGATTGACCTTCGTTGCTGGACCAATGCTAATGGTAGTTGGGCCGTTATCACTTTCGATTGTTGTGCGTGGCTTGGTGAAGAGAACAATGAATGGACAGCACTCAGGGCCCTACAAGTGAATACGAGGTGACACAGGACATTTATATCAGGCTGACATGATTCGTTTTGACTGATTGGTGGAAAAATTAGAAACGGGGGAAATGTGTAATCACACAGTCGTGGATGCACAGATGGTAAAACAGAGGGACAGAGGCGTTTTGCCGTGCTACCTTGGCTCTGATAAAGTGTTAGAAAGCTTCTATAAGAATGAACTGTGGCTTATTCGGGAATGTGAGGGATTCTTAGCGCTTTGCTGGGCAAGAGACCCGTGAAGCATCGGAGACAATCGGAGCAACACTGTACGGTCGTTCAATGGACCCGTGTTCCATTTTTTAGCAAAAGGTGGATGGAACACCAAAGATCAATATCAAGTGAGATTAGTAACTAGGACGCATGTATCTGGTGTGGTTACGAATTAAGCTACAGCAAGTCTTGTAACTAAGTACTTCTTATAACCTTGAACTACGACCTTCTCCAGGTCAAGCAGCGGTAAAGGCTGAGGGGCCATATCACGCATGCACGACTAACCCATTACTATTATCTCTGCCATCTTTAGGTCAGAGGAAACACGATAGCAAAAGAACAGTTTCTTTACACAAATAGGCATTTCATCGGCCGAATGCCATATACACTTAAACGACTAACCCATAAACACAGAGTTAACAACCCAATATATTTCTAGTCAAGAGACTGTGTCTAATCTACATCTCCTGTCGTGTCGGCCACTGCGTACTTCAAGCCAGCCCAACCAACTTCAGCGAGTCGTTCCAAAGTCGGCTTTCCCTCTCGGGATCGTAAGCATACGTGGCATACCCAATAAATTTAGCTGGATCCGGGGTAGGCCCAGCTACAGCGCAGTGCTCCAGATACTTGCCCCCGGTACCCTCCCACTCTTTGCCAACTGCAGCCCAGACGGTGGTGGCAGCTCCCTGCTCAGGGCTCTTGATGACCTTCACAAGTGCTTGGTCGTCCTGCATACGACTGGAATCGCTCTCGCCAAGATGCTTCATGAGGCCAGTTTGGATGAGTCCAGGGTGGATGCTGGTTGCGTGAAGTCCTTGAGATCCGTATCGCCGTTCCAGCTCGTTGGCCATGTAAATGTTGGCAGTTTTGGACTGGCCGTAGGCAGCCCAATGATCGTACCCTCCCTTTTGGTAGTTATAGTTGTCCGAGTCATTGATACAGCCCAGCAAGTGTGCTGATGAAGCGACATTGACAACTCGCGAGTTGAATTCCGGCGTGACAGCCGCAAGTAGAGCTGGCTTCAGCAGCTCAAAGAACAAGAAGTGTGACAGATGGTTGGTTCCAAATTGCAGCTCGTGCCCATCCTTGGTAAACTCAAGAGTTGGGATTGCCATGATGCCGGCGTTGTTGATCAAGATGCTGATCTTGCTCGTCTTGCTGAGAATCTGCTTGGCGGCAGCGCGAACACTCTCAAAGGAATCTTGGTCCATTTGGACGAGCTCCATACGATCGGGGTCGAAGATATCGGCCAAGGCGGTTTTAGCTTTGGGAAGGTTCCGAGCAGTGAGGAAAAACTTGGCTCCCGTAACTGACAGAGCACGAACAGTCTCAATGCCAATGCCGGACGAGGTGCCAGTGATGACAATGACCTTGCCCTTCAGTTTTCCTTGGGCTCCTTCGTCTTTGATGATTTGCAGCGCGGTCGGTCGGGCATCGCCAGCACCTTGGGGGTCGGCGTGGACAGCAGCGTAGCGAGACATTTTGATGACGATGTCAAATGAAGTTTGAATGAAATGATAGTTGATTTAAAGGATATAAAACCTGTCTTGGAAGTAATTGGGTATTTGAGAAGACCTTGGGTGTCTTTATATACTTGGCTCGGGGGTGTTCTGATCCCGCCAGACCGAGCTTCCGAGTTCTTCGCCATTATTCGCGTAACACACGGATTGTCCAGATAAAGTTCATTGTGTTCATGTCAACGTGTCAATAATAGCATTCGGCCCCCTAACTGCTTTGACTTCTCGATCTACTGAAACCTTGTGCAATTAACCTTTCAGTAGCAATATGACCGTATCTTGAATCCGCCGAAAGCTTCTGCTAATAACTTATCCTCTACAGCCGGTTTCCTCCCCTTATTCTCGGTCATAGCTCTTCCCCTCGCAACTCTATCACTAACTCCTAGAGCGCCTTTAACTAATCTATATTACCTTTAATCTTCTTGGTGTAGTTAGCTTAATCTTAAGTAGAAAGCTAGTCCCGGTTATTTACTAGCTTCTTTATTTACTGGCGCTATCTTTAGGCGAATAGTCTTAGGTTCTTAGGGGCTATAGCCGTAAGCGCCTTAGCGCTGAAGAGGGCTAATTCTACGAGTTATTAATCTCTAAATATATCGACTTAGGTAGTGCCTTAGCCGGTCTTAATTAAAGGAAGCTTATTAAAAGCCTTGCGCTATTCTATAAAGGAAGATAAGTTCTTAAGGGCATTAATATCGATATAATAGTTATAGATATATTCGCGAGCGTCGTCGCTTTAGTTATCTTTAGTGACGACGATTAGATACGTAGATGGCATTTTTGTAGTTAAAGGTAGAAGAGGAAGTCCCACGGGGGGGAACTATAGTCTTTATAGCCTCTGAGAGGTAAATAACCTTTTATAATATATTAGAACTAGGTTTTTAACTTATCCTTATCCTTAGATAGAATTTAGCTAATATATTAGCATTAGGTTTATGATGCTAGAGATATAGAAAGACGATGTATTCTTTATTATAGTGATGGCAAGCTGCTGGCAGCCACGCATATCAGATAGTCTAGATAAAGTTGATCCCGAATCTTCTCGTCATATCTTTCCATTCACCGTACTATCTGGATTGTGCCACTACTCCGTCAAGGGCAGCTTCTCCGACCGTGAGAGCACTGGCCATACTGGTCGGACAGATATGAGGCATCGCGGATGACCGTTATTACCTCTTTCGTCGTAGCGCCGAAGTTTAAATTCGTCGCCGGTGTTGCCACGGGCTTTGTCAGCTGGCTGACGTTTTTTGCCGTTTGAGGTTTAGCTCTTAATAGCATAGCAGACGATTTGTTTCGGGACCAGAGGTTCACCCATGACTGACAAGATTTCCCTTTCTTGCCCTCATTGCCGAACAAGCCGTCTTTTGAGTTTCTGCGTGTTCATTCTCCCTCATTTTACTTAGCACAAAAATGGGTGCTACCTGCCAAGAGCTGACCCCTGAAGAGCGCAGAGAGCGTAAGAGGCACCAGAATCGGGTGAACCAACGAGCGCGCAGTAAGATGCCAAGGTTCCAACAGGCTGTTGTGGATGCTAACATACCACCAGGACAGCGCATCAGAGACGGAGATCCCAACCATCTCAAGTCTCAGCGTCGCCCTTTTCGAGTTAATCGTTGGCGACTTGACGACCCACCCAGCTCAGAAGACCATGTCGGCGTCCAACCATCCACCCATCGTTGTGACGGCCAGCCACTACAATCCCAAGCCACAAATCTTCAGGGGAGGGGACCTCTTGCTCTAGAGCCCGAGGTGTCTCATGATGTCAAGCTCCCTCTCCCTGTTGATCATGTCCTGCTACATCTAATAACCCACAATGTCTACCGAGGACTTACGTCCAACAAGTCCATGCTAAGCATCATGGCAAGCTTCATCAGTGCTACCAGCGACCCACCAACACGTTCTCTTGTTGTACCGCCATGCAGCATTGCAGTGCTCCGGTCCACCCGCCGAACCGTGCCAGACTGCCTTCAACCAACGCTCCTTCAAATGAACCTACCGCACTCTACATGGATAGACATAATTCCCTTTCCAAAAATTCGAGACAATCTTATCCGGCAGCAACATTTTTTTAACCACTATAATTTCTTGGCAGATCTGCTTGGTGATCTAGCGCGGATATTGCGCCCCGAGTGCCAGTCCCCAGGAGTGGTGACGTTAGCACATCACGACCCAGAAGACGACGAGCAAGGTGTCGACAATAAAGGTCTTATCCTGTGGGGAGAGCCGCATGTCCAAGAAAGTTGGGAAGCTACTCCGCAGTTTTTAACCAAATGGGCGTGGGCGGTCGAGGGTTGTGATGAAATTGTCAGCATCTCCAACGGATGGAGGGTGACACGAGGGGAAGAACCTCTTGAAGCTTAGGAATGGGTATTAGAGCCTAGAAGTAGGTTACCGTTAGCACCTATCCAGGAACCTGCCAAAGCCAGACGTCTAGTCTTTCCGGCCGGGAGAAGGCGACCCGTCTCATGTTGCTCGGTTCGGTGCTATATATGCTATGATGGAGAGAGCTGAGGATGGCGGCCGTGACAGAATGGTGTTCTTTGATGTTGTGAACGCAAGCACGGAGCAGTCAGGCAATCCGGATAGATAGTGGGCGACAAGACTCTGTTTTTCAATGCATGTAATAGAAGTTATACTGTACACTCAACTACTGATAAGCTGCTGTAACCTGTCGGCGTCTGTCGGCTGATGGTTGCTCCATGCCAAATCTCCCCATGCCAACACGATGGGTCAGCCCAATCAGCCAGGGTGATTCTACGATGGTTTCAAATCCAATTTAAAATCAAGCCAATTCGGAATTACGCGGAAAGAAGCCATGCTATGCGCTATATTAGCGTCGCCTTATTTCTATGCTTATTGCAACTCATCCTGACCCAGCTCAGGTCTCGCTTCTTTCTACCAGCCTGGGGCTGCGACCGTCAAGCCGAGCGGCGCAGGTCCTTCTAATGTGGGAACCTACAGGCTAAAATCTGCTTTGTTTAACCGTCAACCCTCATTTCCCTAAATTTTACAAGAATCACTCCCAGACCCAACCACATGAAACGCGTGTATCATTCAGGTCGGGCCACCTTGGCGAGCTGCTGGTGCTGGTGGCTGGTTCCTTCAAGGCATATGTTATCCTCTAGTCGGCATTACGTGCCAGCTCATCTCTGCTAGACGCAAGGACATGGTACTTCTTTGACATGAGTTTGTGTTTGAGTAGTTGAGTATGTTGTCTGTAGCCCAATATTTAGAACCAGTGTCAATCTGGGGGCTTCAACCGCGCTTCCACTCTTCCGCCGTCTTTTTGATAAACTCCACGTAGCTTGTAGGCTTCTTCCCCAACAAGGCCACTTGGTCCTCATACTCGGCCTCCGTCATCCCAAACCTATGCTTTTCGAAATACTCGTACATCAGCCGCATGTCTCTCGCCCATATCGTGTTCACAACGGTCCTGAAATGGGCTTCACACTCAACTAACCCATCATCGGTACTCAGGGCCGGCCTAACTTGGATCTCGAGGGCTTCAGACCACAGCTTGGCCACTTGGGCATTCGTGTACGTTTCCAGACTTCCAATCATGACCTTCTTTCCAGCCCACACCTTTCCGTCGTCTTGTAGAGTGTTGGCCACAGCCAGTGCAATGTCAGCAGGATCAACCCTACTGACACCCTTGCTACCAATGGGCTCGTCAAAGAACCCCTTGTCCATGATGCTCCGCTTGCTGCGCAGATCATTGTCATAGAAAAGAGTCGGCCCAATAATAGTCCAGCTAAACCCATCCGGGTGACCGCGTGGCGGTATGCCATATTGTAGTTTTGCTTCAATGATGGGCTTGACTAGTACATGCCCGGCTGCATTGTCGTTGAGAAGGCCTGCACGGATGGCGTCGAGGCCAAAGTCGCCACATGCAGACAAGTATACGAGATGCTTGACCGTCTCAGACCTTCTCATTGCATCGAAAAAGTTGAGCGTGACCATCAGTTCATTCTCGCCAGTCAGGCAAAGGAACGTGGCTGTGACACGATGAGAGTTGAAAGTGCTCTCGAGGAACAAAGGGTCTTGGATATTTCCATGGACAATCTTAACGCGATCATTATCGGCTAGTGAACCAAGTTGTGACCTCAGGCGATCAGGGTTGTTCGTAGGGAGGACGATGGTTGGCTTTGAGGGTTGTGACGCAAGAAGAGGAACGAGTCGTTGGCCTATGTGGCCCGAGGCAGCGGTGATGAGATAGCTGGGAGGTTCATTCGACGACATGGCTGCTGACGTGTTCCTTTTGGTGTAGTATTACCACTTGAAGTAGGCGTTGTCTTGAACTGAGGGGATTCATTATGTACGGCACCAGGTATTGGCGCTGTTATATAAACTTTGTTGGCGTCATGGACTGGAAAGGAGCCGATAAGTCTCCGTGTCCGTGGAATGGGCTGATTTGTAATACGAAATACGCCGCGGAACGAATGGGTCGTGTTTGGGCCGATTAAATGTCGTATAGTGCTACCGTTTGGGCAATTCTAAAGACTACATGTCGAAAAACCAATATTAGCCGTCAAAATTATTGGCTCGTTTCCTAAAATGTCCCCATGCCGCGCTCCAAGTTCGTGTTCCTAACGGCACGCTCAATGTTGGTGTCCAAGATGGCGTCCAATCTTACGTGGCATTGTGCTTCATGCGAGCCTTTATTCCATCACTGGCACGTCACTATCAGACCAGCTGCATAAAGTGGCATGGTTTCATAGTCCGGGTTATGTGGCAGTGTTGGTGACACCCACCTATATAAGCCCCGATTAAGTCCGCTGTTTTGATAATTCCCCGTTGCCGCGGTTAGGTTGTATCAAGAGATTGCGTTAAATGTCTCGCCTAGCATTGTCGAGATCTACGTCGGTAAACGATGAACGGACAAATGAAAATGTTAAATCGTGGCAGTTTGACTAAAAGTTCGGTCTTAGCCTTGACATCGGCAATTGCGGCTGAAGCCGGCGGTGATAACACTTCTTCCCTATTGGTCCGTGGTCCGCGCGGCCATCCCAAGTCGGAAATCACCGCGCGGTCTTCCCATTTCACCATTCGCGCGCGGCCATGTTGTGTGCGATAGCATCATTTCATACGAGAGTCATTTCGGATATGCGGCACATTCAGTATCTCAAACTGATTCAATTACTTTAGTGCTTAGAGAAAATAAGTACTTAAGACTCCAGAAAGTCTGGAAAACCCTCTGCTTGTCTAGCACCATTCTTCGTCTTGACCGGAAAGCCCCAAGCCAACTCATTCAACGCCAACCCTTCGCAACCATGGTGACAGTTGCAGTCGCTGGAGCTACCGGCCACGTTGGCAGGACCATTGCAGAGGTGCTCCACGGAAGCTCAAAGCATGATATGATTATCTTATCACGCAAGGTACTGGCCCAATCCAAATGTCGGCACATCCTGTTGACGCTACCTATTCAAAGGAACCTGAGGGCGGGAGTTCTCCGGCCCCCGTCTTTGTCGTAGACTACGATGATATCAACTCGTTGACCGAAGTCCTGGAGAAGAACGGTGTGAACACTGTAATCTCCGCGATTCTTGTCAAGGATGCCGAGTCCAGCGCTTCTGAGGTCGCTCTCGTCAAGGCTGCGAACAGATCAAGTTCGACGAAACGGTTCATAGCCAGCGACTACGCGGCTCCCATTCCCAACGAGTGAGAAGTTCCCAAATTCGATACGACGGTATGTCTGTTGACCATGACTTAGCAAGCAGTTCGGGCGTATCCTTGCCCGCCGTGCGACTATTGAACAGCTACACCAGACGACGCTGGAATGGACAACTATTCGTAACGGTCAATTTGCAGATAACCTTGGGATACCACACATCAAAAGCTACATGAACCCTATTGCTATCAACGTCGATGTAGCCAACCGAGCGGCTGCCATTCCGGGCTCGGGCAATGACCCGATTGCGTACTCCTACAGCTTCGATGTGGCCAAGTTTGTCGTGGCAGCGCTCGACTTGCCCAAGTGGGATAGAGATCTCTTCTGCTACAGCGACAAGGCTACTCTGAACCAGATTGTGAAACTTGCCGAGGAAGCCAGAGGTATGTGGTCTTTTGTGCTCATCAAAGGTAGTTCATACTAAGCCACTAAAGGTTCCAAGTTCGACGTGGCGTATGACTCCCCAGAGAAGCTCGCGCGTGGAGAGATGACGGAACTTCCATCCCATGTTGCAGTCTATTCAACCATCCCCAAAGCGGCTATTCAAGGAAACTTTTCCAAATACGGGCTTTACGCTATAGATGGCTTGTTTGATTTTCCCGAGGAGAATACACTGAACGCCAAATTTCCTGGGATTAAAACCATGACAATGGCGGAGATGCTTGGCTTTTGGAAGGGGAAGTAGAAGAGCACTGTTCATGCCAAATCCATGCGATTCGCAGTCTGAGCTGGAGGAATACGGAAACAATTCATAGTGGCCGAATAAGGAAACTTGTGATACTGATCCCATCCGAGTTGTCTAGTCTATTCATACTAGCAAGACAGGTCTATTTAAAATTTGGAAATAATCCACAAAATCCCAACTCTCGCTATCTGGATCATTCCGAGTCTCCCACACAGCTTGCATGATCTCCCATGCTTCGCGAAGTGTGTTCAGAGATTGATCGTCCCCAATCTTCGAAAGTAGCTCGCTGAAGCTTTGTTGCTGCTCAGCATCCGCAAGACAGCCGGCCACGCATATTGGCCATGCCAGTGCTCTCAGCTGCGCCCCAGTCTTGATGGCTTCCAGAAGCCTCAATATGGATGTAATGTCTTCGCGTACCTCGTTTGCGGTCTGTTTACCTGAAGTAATGGCGGAAAGGTAAACCTGTGCAGCGTACGCCCAGATCCGCGTCACAGCCAGGGAGATGCTGCTCGTGGCTGACTCCGGGCTGCAGCCGCATCGGCTGAAACGATGTAGATAATGATGCTCATCCGGTGGCGGGGTTTCACCTAAACCCGCAAGACCCTCATGCAACCGTTGGGAAATTGATTGAGCACGCTCTCTTAACTCTGTCACAGAGAGTGTCCCAAAGTTGCGCATCTCCTTTTTCCACGCGTAGAGCTCTGCAATCTCTCCGATAGCGAGCAACGTCCAGTTCTGACAACCCACGAAGGAAGCCAAGTCCATCTCAGCATACACATCCTGTAGTCTGGCCGGTATCACTGGGTGAGAGTGGTACCTCTTGAGTGCTGGTGCTCGCCCCATCGACGTACTCGCAACTATGTCGACATAGATAAGGATAGCTGCGAAGAATCGAAAAGCAGCTTGGTCGGGATTCCAAAGCGGTCGGTCGAGCAGGCCCGTAGGCCTCGATGGCCACGCCATATTGGCCAAGACCTGTGAGAGATCTGGGGTATCAGTTGATGAATATTGTTGTAAAATGCTCTCGAATAGAACGATTGCAGGCGTAAGGTGCAGCTCCCAATTGGTCGATCGACTCAAGAAAGACTCAAAGATTAACAACTGGATGATACTCTCCATTAGGCAAGCCTGTTTCATTAGCCCCTTTTGCCCATCTTGATCGTGGGCCTCTCGTAATTCTTTCTCGATCATTCCAAACGACTGATCGGCTTGTTCAAGCGTTTGCTCCCAGACAGTCCACTTGCAAGCGTCATGTTTTCCTGGGAAAGCATCCTTGAGGCCGATCGTCAGAAAGTACGCGCTCAGACTCAGGACGGAGCAAAAGATGGACTCGCTCTGTCGGATGAACTTCAGAAGCCATGCGCGGCCCGTGCCTATCATTGGCGGATGGTAGAACGGGAAGAGAAAGGGGAAGGCATAGTCCAAGTATAACATGACGAAGTCCATATCCCAAAGGTTGCTTGATGGGTGAGTAATATCGATTCCGTCGGAAGGTTGACCTTTGGACAAGTCCAACATCGATCGGCTTGTCGCAGAAGTTTCTGGCACCGACTGTGGCTTGCCAACGCAATTATCGGGCAATGAATCGGTATTGGGTGCTTCTTGATCGCAACGTCCCGCATTAGAGGTTTCCCCCTCGGTGGCCATCTCGTAATCTTGCTGAAGTGTGATAACAAAACGCCCATCTCGCTCTGACCTAGTAGACCGGGTCTTCCGGCGGCCATTTTTGATCTGCCGTTTAAGTTCTTCTGCCATTTCTTTCTGTTTGGCCCCACCATCCATCCAGTCAGGCCTCTCTCTGCCGTTGTAACAGGCAATTTCCAGAGCAGCGCAAGTCCCACAGATGGGATGAGACCTATCACACCTCTTTCTACGCAGCCGACATGTCCAGCATGTGTCTCCTGCTTTCCTAGTGTGTGACATTCTCAAGGGTTTGGCTTGATTTCGGACGCGGTGTATGTTAACATAGGGCAGAAGTGAAGGGGATCCGTGACAGAATCACCGCATTGCGGGAGATTTGTGTATAATCAGCGTCAGAAGCCTGGAGGAGGATTGGATTTGCGCCGGCCTAAGGATAAGCTGGACTTCCACGTGACGATGAAAGACTCGATATTCTCTCCAGGGGTTCATAATGAAAATTTCCTCAAACACGTGACGTCGAATCCGCTACAGTGGTTGCTCAACAACCATCAATCTTCCGTAGTATAGTGGTCAGTATGCAAGCTTGTCACGCTTGAGACCCGGGTTCAATTCCCGGCGGGAGAGACGCCAGATGCGAGATACGCATGGATTTACTTTTTTGGTCCTTGTCTGTCTGCGTAACTTGGCGAGCAGCTTTTGCCAAAAGCCATGTGTGTTTGAGGGCTTCGTAGCATCCTTAGGTCTGAGCACAAGTCGTAAATGTCAGGCCGAGAGGCACGTATTTGTCCTTCACTATCCCTATCGAAACAGCGGCTGCTGGGACCTCCAGTTGACGAATTGCACAATTACTATTTGAGAAGTATCTGAGCTGCGCAACTACTCCGTCAAGCGTAGCTTTATGCAGCCGGTAGAGATACACACTTTCGATAAGCTCGGTCTTGGGGGTTAGGATTACAACCCTTGTGCATATCGACTCTCACGCTAAGCAAGAACTCCATTCTTTCTAACCTTTGCTCTCGTAATCAACAGCTGACTACGAACACGGGCGATGTCTAGTACAACGTCACCACATGGTTTATCTTCAGACTGCCACTATAGTTAGCTCACCAAGCGGCCTCCGAACCGGACTGGTGACAGTATACAGAGCAAAAAGAAGGTCCAACGAGAAAAAACATACAACAGCGGGGATTCGCTGGTCGTCACCGACCCAACTACTAATCCGCCCCTCACTGACTTGACTAACGGAGAGCAGACGGGATCCGGTATTTTACAGCGGGTATGGTCGTATGTGCCTGACACAGCTGGAAATGCAGCCCATGAACTGGCAAGTGAGAAGGGCATTGGAGTGGAGGACTCAAGTCCAGCAGTAACGGTGCTTTAACCTAGATCTTTTTGCTTTTAAGTAGGGAGGAGTCCTACGTTGCTTGCGTCCCGGTCCGGCTTGTGAAAGATGTGGGTAAGTTGATAACTAGCCGTCCCACTCTACCAAGCTCTTCACAGAGTCAACCTCCGGGCGTTGGTTTACGACTTGATCAACTCATCGTGCGATATACGTAAGAAAAGACGTGTATGCAATGTAGATGGTATCGAGATGGCTCCCGTCAGGGCTCATAAATGGGTTACAGGTTGGGCACCTGTACTTAGCGGAGCAAAAGATTTCCGTGTTGGTCGACGAGAAATTGACTATACTCTGATGGCTACTCTTGGATTTTACCTTCCGCGAGTCTACAGGAGCCGCTCCTCTACCCTCCAGAGACAGGTTTACCTTCCTTGTCTCGACGGGTTCCGTCGATCACAGAGAACCACACACTGTCTTTGCGTGACAGTTCAAGGGCTTTTCTACCTGGATACTATATGTCAATTTTAACACATCATATTCACGAAGTGGCATCATTATCGAACCGGCATAGTTGTTCTCATACTTTCTGAATGCCTCTCGGACGCAATGGTATCTACGCTTCTTAATACAACTCCATGCTCCTCTACCTGCAATGTTTCACCAAACTTGTATGCCCTTAAAGAATCCTTCGCTGATGATTAACCTGGTATTGAGCCAGGATGGACTCTGGAACAGCCATCCTTCCGCGGGGAGCAATCTTGATGTTGTGCTCGTCCTTCATCATAGCTAGTGTGATTCCCTTGCCTCCTTCAGCGTTGATCTCGTACACAGCATTGATGCGGTATGCGTAGTCGTAGCCCTCGTAGTCCGGGTGCTTTTCATTGTAGTCCTTGTTGCCAAGGCCGTCTTCTGGCAGCGGCTCATCGCCTGGGTTTCTGGTGGCGGCTTCGTTGACGGGGCAAACGTGTGTGATGGCGGAATGCGGTGCAGTGCGGTAGAACCAAATTCTCTGGATGCCGGCCATGTTGTATTTCCTGAACTCGTACGTCTTGGTGCCATCGATGATCTGTTGCATATAGGGATCATTCATGGCCAGAATCATATCGGTGCGAGAGGCGGCGGACTGCGACGCTGGCTGAGGATGAGACTTAGGCTTAGGCTCGGGGGCGGGCTTGCTCTTTCGTGCCTGTCTTACAGGCGCCATTGTGCGAAATGATATATGATAGGTATGAAATGAATTGGAAAATGCGCCATGTTTGTTTATGTTGGGAGCAGCCCAAGCGCGACGATGACAGTGATACACGGGCAGTGCCAGTGCCAGTGACAAGGTGTGGTTGGACGAGGGAAAACGAATGAACGACTCAGGCACAGGTGGGAGGGTTGTACTGACTGTATCAATAAATACCTCCTGACGAATTAGAACTTGTCAAATGTGACTCATATATCCTTATGTACGACGTGTTCTGACTGAAAATTTAGTAGGTACCTCGCTGCACGTCGTCCTCAATCCGTCAGGTGCAGTTGGCAGGCAAACTTTGTCATCCCGCTGCGTGGCCGGTTCGGCGGTTCCCCTGCGTGCGAGCGGCAACAATCAACACCCCCGCCCACACACGAGGCATAGGTAATTCCGACTTCACTAATAGGGTGTGAGTCGCTCGAATGCCTTGTATTGTAGCAGTACAGTAATACAATCCAACGTCCGCGCGAGTCACCGGATTCATATTCACTTAAGTAGAATGGATCATCCCGGACAAGTCCCGCTACGTGCACAACCTTACCTTATCCATACAGTGGCCCATTATCCTCATAGGTTAAGCTTCAGGGACTTTCGATGCACGAAGTAGCCTTGTAAAATCTTCAGAGGATGCGGTCGGGCATACATGCAGCATCGAGCGAGGAACACACACTCTCCCCAAACAGTCTACCTCTTGGTCGCACTAGGTGTCTGAGTTTCTGGCCGGTCGAGGCCGAGACATGCTCTGACCTGTCACATGAGAAGTCCCAATAAAAACCAAAGGGTAAATTAGGTGAGTCAGCCGTTACATCGATCAAAACTCGTGATAAAGGTCACATCTCCTTGGTCAGTCGGGACTTAAGATATCCGCTTACAATGTAGCAAATCTAAACTTATACCAATCTAGGAAGAGTTTGGACTATGTAACAGATAACTTTCTCAAGTCTCTTACGGTAACCCTCTACTAAAGTTGCCCTAATAGACTGCCCAGGCAGACACTCGTGGCCGCGAAGTGCGTGGTCTCCGTCGCCTTAATAACTGCAACCTTTTCGAGTTTCTATCTCTAACTAGAATATTGTCATCATGTCAAATAAACTTGCATTATAGAACGCCTTCAGCACCGAGTCATCGTCAGATGACTTCTATTTCGGTACACTTGTCCTCATTCCAGCCCTCCCCAAACATGACTCCATGTACATAGCAGTCCCCCAGAATCCTCCACTGCTTTCCAATTTTACGCAATACATACGGTGTCTTACCTCCTTCAAAGAGAGCGATTTTGTCCCCTACCTGGCTCGGCTCAGGAACCAGAGCCAGATATCCATCATTAGTCCTCACAATTCTCTGATCAATAGCCCACCGCATATTCAGAAACGACATCACAGCCGGGAAAATGTCCTCATCATCCATCCTGCGCTCCTTATCATACCCTATCAACAAGCGATATAGCCTCGGGATGATGTTCTGAAGGTGCAGTGTCCTCAGCGCCGTGTCTACCTTGGAGTCGTCAAACATGGCCTTCTTGCACATGCGAAGATAATCAAGGGTGGCCGTCCGATCCGCATTGACGGGTATCCTGTTCTTGCACATTGTCGTCAACAGAGCGTCCTCTCGTGTCTCCCCCGGCCTGGTTTGTAGGTTTCTGCATCCATATGCCAGATCTTCCCAGCTTCTGACTGTGCTCCAGACCTGCCCAACAGCCGCGTTAAGTTTATTCGCTCGGCTCATCTCTCTGTACCAGGACTTGACGCGACTTTGAGTCGGCGCACTGGGCATCGGCGCTGGGTATTCCAGATTCTCGCCAAGAGCCTCTAGGCTGTCTATAATAAGACCCTTGAGGACCAAGGTTGTGCCATCTTGCTGAAGACGCGCATTGAAGGTCTGCGATGACCCTGATGCTCGGAACTCGGGATACAACGTCCCTGAGTTCAACGAATGCGTATTAAGCCAGATCTCGCGCACCAAGGGCTTGAAAATGTTCACGGGATTGTTGGCCTCCTCTGGAATGCTGGAAAAGTCATAACTCCAGTCAGGAGCCCAGGAAGGGAGGCCAGACAAGGCTGTGGTGCCCAGACATGACGGTCTTCGTAAAGCTCTGAATACATCCAAGGTCCCACTACCACGGATAATAGCAAACGTAGCGCGTGTATAGCAGATAGCTGTTGAGACAACATAGTCTGGTTGAATGCCATATGTTGACTTTGCCATGCCCAAAAGCCCGTATACCTTGTCCCGAGGATCCGTGGCCGTCGACCACCTGTAGCTGACAAGCAGGTCCCCAAGCTCGCTAGGTAGATTTGAGTTGATCCCGCCCACTGCTCGACCATGCGCAAGGCGCGAATACGCCATGGCAGTGGTTTCTTCCATGGCGAGCTCCGGCGTCGAGCTGACAGGATCAAAGTCGTCGTTCCGCTGCTGGAAGGATTGCATCGTAGTCATAGAGAAGCTTGTCTTGAAGGCATCCCATGTAGCTGACAGGTGGCCGCACATGATGATCGCATCCGGAGGCAGAACCAGCTCCTGGATTGTCCATACTCTGGTCCACCACGCCCGTCTCATTGTCGCAGTCACGCCGTCTAGCGTCTCGCGAGACAGCACAGGTGGCTGGGGGTCCTTGCTTTTCGAAGGCTGCCCTTCTTCTTCTTCTTCTTCTTCGTGTTCGCTTTCATAGTCGTATATGCTAATTCCGGGAGCAGTGTGATCAAAGAAATGTTTCCATCGGCGGCCGATTTTGACCTTTTCCATTTTTGGGAATCTCTCGACGAGGTCGAACATGTGATTGACGCCGTCGGAAGCCGGGTCTGGCCCTAGCCATATCACCACATGCTTGGCTGCGCGGTAGATGTTTCCCATGTGAAGGACTTGGGATGACCGTTCGTTGAGATCCTGTTGGTTGATGCAGATGGCATCAATCCAGAGCGTTCGTTCAGCATCCTTACTCCTCAGGTGCCTCAACGCCAGGAGAAGGTTCTCGGTGATGTGAAAAGGCTCTCCATTGCAGTGGATCTTGCAGACCTGCTTATTGTCGCCCCAGCAGTATGATAACGCCTCGTATGACGGGGATTCATCCAAGGCAACGAGCTCCAGACGGCACTCAACCGGGTCGTCTATGTTGTCCGCTGGGAGAAGATGAAGGAGGCGGGTATGTGTCTTGCTAGATCCAGCGGTGATTTTAGTATAGAGAGACATGCCGAGAGCTCAGGAACCACCAAAAGCTGGAGTGATGCCTGAGACAAGTTTTGAGATGTGCGCGGTGACGGTTGATGACGCATGGCATAGGCTTAGTAATCGGAGGCGTTGGCTAAACTGCACCGTTATCCAACCTAACCTCTTTGCGAGGACGAATAGCCTTCGCTTGCATAGATTCCTGTGGCAGCCCGACTGGATCTTGAACAAACAGCATCAGCAATAGGTAGTTAGCCTATTCAAGGACACGTCTCGTTACAAAACTAGTGGCATTATGGTTCGTTTGCTTTGATAGATTGAACATACGCGTTTGGTTGGGCATTAGCGAACAACTCCTATGTCTTCTTGCACCCAATCAGTCTCAGGACACGGGCGCGTTTCGTCAAAGATTCGATCTATCTAAAAGGTAGGTTTGATATATAGTGGTAAAGCTGATATATACAAAAAAAAACAAGAGGCTCAGGTAAGACAAAAGTCCTGGTATGATTGAGCTGCGCTTGGTACCAGATTTGTCCTTGCGACCGTTGATTAGGGAGTAGTGGCCTTGGGCAATCTTAGATATTCATGAAAATATCCCACTCTTCCCCAACTAGCCATTACTCAACCATCTAGCCAATTTGTAGGTACTGACTAGTCCTCCGCTGGTGCGCTGATATGTCCGAAGCACCTTATGTATCCGTCATCTTGAACCTCCATGATATTACGAATTGGTAGGCCTACTCTGGTGACGGCGCCGTCACATACACAGGACATGTAGTCAGGCAAGTGGCTGCCCATCCAGCAACGCCTGCAGGTTTTATAAAACTCTCCCCTGATTGTTATTGTTAGTAAAGGTGACTGACGGGCGGGGGAGGTTATGAAAAGACGGAGAATATAAAAACAAATGGCCAAACTCTCGCAATGACAACTCAGACTACTTGAATGGTACGAGAGGGTAATTCAAGCCTGCATCCAGGCTGAATTCGCATTCAACCGCTTGGCAGGATGGAATACAAGTTTTTGAACTCAACAGAGAGTGATAAAAGGTGTACTTACTGGTCTTGGCCCCTCAATGATCCAAAGTAATTCCTTATACAAAGGCCCAAGTCCTGTACGGTTTTCACATCGTTCCCATTCTTGTCTCGGCACGTATTAACAAGATATCGGTTATCTCGTAACTCAAACTAGAAGTGTTAGCAACTCGAAATACCAACATGACTAACAAGAGGCCAAAACTTACATCCCTGCAACGATCAAGATATCTGTGGAAGTATTCACGGTGGCCTCCTATAGCAGCCAAGAACTTGTATGCGTGCAGGGCATACGCCGACCCCTTAGGATGGAAAGATCGTAAAAGATTGAATGGTACCTCGAAGGCTCTGGTGCTCGAGTTTGCTGTAGAAACTCTAGACTCGGAAATATCTGCCAGGAGATGGTCCCAGTCAGGGTACTTCTCGGCTGCCTCCTTTTGCCAATCAGGATTCTGTTTGTCGATCTCGGAGACGGTATAGTTTCTGCCGGGGAAGATAAAATCAAGCAGCTGCTGCTCTAACTTCTGCTTTTGCTCCGCGACATTGATGCTCATTGCACCGTTTCGCGGAGGGTCTTTCGGGCCCTCAGAAGTCGAGTCAACCTCGGAAAACCGACTCCAGAAGAATACAGACTCATAGGTCATGTCATCACCAGTGCGGCCCTTTTCGCAATAACGGTGGCCATCATATAGCTTACCCAGACCATCGACAAAAATGACTCCCACACGCTCGAGATCTGCAGCAGCCTTCTTGAGCTCTCCATTCACCTGTCGAGTGATGTCGTTAAGCTGCTTGCGGAGGTCGGTGGTCAAATACGCTTTCCCAAAGAGCAATCCCCAATTGACCTTGTCGCACTCTGGATTCGTGTCGTCGAAGAACTCGATGTACTCAAGGACATAAACTTGAAAGCTCTCACGAGGATTGGCGCCGCCGGCCTCTCGTCCCGCGTTGGCTGCGTGCCATAGAGCATAAGTCATTTTGTTGCGCAGTGTCCCGTCGTTGATCTCCCCTTGCAGGTTTGCAAGTGTCTCCTGGCAGTCGCCAAAGAAAGCGATTTTATAGACACAGTTCCTCAAGATCCTGTCTCCAGAGTTAGTGCATTGCTTGTTCAAAAGGTGCATATCAGAACTTACGAGGACAGGTGTGCATCATTACCCCCAATTGTCATAACTGCAACTTGAGGCTTTCCAAAGGGCTGTCCACGGGGTTCATCTCTGTCATCCCTGTAGTCCCCCATCGTCAGCTGCTCTCGGACCATGCCAGCAGACTTCTCGCCCGTGTAAGCATGGAAGCTGAATCGAGGTAGATTCTCGCCGCCGTTGATTCTGCGCCATGCATCTCTAGCTTGTGACATCTGCATAGGGTAGGATCGTTCACCACGATGGGCGTCTCCGGCAAAGCCTTCAGGCGCGCCGTTAGATCCAGTCCCGGCCGTGTAGGAGTCCCCAAGAGCGATGAACTCTACAATCTCCTCCCTAGGCTTGGAATAAGGGACAAAAGTCGGAGAGTTCATCACGGAAGAGATGGATTCAGCTGCTGCTTTGAAATCGACTTCTTGAGATGAGATCGGGGCTATAAGAAGCCCCATGAGGCAAAAGACTTTTAACAACATGGCGATGAATAGCTTCGATATGATGGGATGTTGCGTTTTGTGTTGTATGCTTGAGTCGATGGTGACTCTCAAGAAAAGACAAAAAAACGATCAATTCAAAGGATTTATATAGATTTCTTAACGCGTGTTTACCGCTCTATGATTGATGATCTTGTCCATAGTCCCCTTCGAAGATCCAACTTTTGTGGCATGCATGTCAAGGATAGAGATTCTCTTCCTCGTATTCTCTATTCCTTCCTTTCCGATGGGGAGGTATCTTGCGACAGATATTTCGAGTGTAAACCTACCGGGCGGATACATCACAGCCTCACACCAACCTGGTTTGGTGAAAGAACCACGAGCAATACGCATATCAATTTGTTAAAGAGCGCATTCACTTACCTATTCAAGATAACGAAGTGTTTGTCTGGCCTGCGAGCAAGACTTCGAGACACAAAAAGCTACGTTTCAAGCGGGCGTGGCGTTGGAAGTAGGCAGTGTGTTCTGCGCGTAAACAGCTTTCAGCAGCATGACAGCGGTACCCTGAAGTACTGCAAGTGCCTAAGCCTCAGAGCTATCTATTTGTGTATGATCAGTCGCTAATAATCACGTTCCAGCATTGTATGGAGACTCATTTAGTTTGCAAGGGTCAATACTGTAGTAACGTGGAGAATACGTCTCCTAAATCAGTAGCATTCTCCGCATATGCAACGTCAGGAGTGGCTCGGCTCCTGAAGGAATTATTTACTATGGTAACTAACAGGCCCGTTGCTCAATTCTATCCAAGAAAGAGATTTTCAAGGTAGCTGTATAACTCTCTCTAGTCTGGTTAAAGGTAGCTTTGAGAAAAGTGATAAAAGTCCTATATTCAAATTAATAGGAGCATCCAAGGAATTTCTATATCTTCATCGCCTTGAGCGAAGAACGTGTGAGTAGCTTCTGTTGTTGCACACCGCGATGCCGCAAAGTCTGCTCTAACATGATTATGAGGCTTTGACCTCTCAGCCTCAATGTAAGCTAGGGCAATCCTTCGTGATCGACATTGTCAGATCTTCCTTTGCCAAGCTGCCCCACCCTTGTTCCTTTCCCCTGGTGCTCTCTGCCGATTTAGGATGTATACTGCGACCCTTAATTATATGTCGAGTTCCGCACACAAGTGCCGACCCAAGTCTCGCGCCCAAGTTCGTTCTAGATTGGTATTGAGCGGTTGCATCGTACCATTTTCCCGAGCCTTCTGATCATGCACGTAAGATGCCAAGGCTAGCACTGCCCCAGGAGTCGTGTTTCGAGTAGAAAGAGAGCTGTAAAGACAGTGGCAAACAAGCAGGATCTTAAAGGTTCTCGCAACTTCCCACTCGCAAACCCCATTTACAATAAGCACGATATCATGGAATTATTCATACTATACACTTTTTGCATCGGTCTTGTTGGCGCTCATCGTTTCTCCCCCTTCCTGGACCAGAAGCCTCTCAACCAAGACCGGATCATGTCCGAATCTACCATTCCTGGGAACACGAAAGCAACCTACGGTCCAGTGCCAAAAGCGGACCAGCTGTTCCAGGCGGGATTCCTTGAGATTCTTCCTTTCCCAATTCCAGTGTATGAAGTTTGATTCCTCAATGCCTATCTACAAGGCTGACAGTATTCCCAGCGACGAAGTCTTTGAGATGCGTCTAGTCGGAGAGCTGCCTCCATCTCAGACACGGGATCTGAATCACGATCTCGCTAATGCGATTCTCGATATCACCGTCTACGCTGATTTCGAAGACGGCCGGCATATGGAACCCAGGACATATTCTACACCCCTTCACACTACCACCTACGGTGAACATGCTGATCTGTCTATCTGTGATAATACGGGAACACAGCTGGATCACATGAAGACTGGATTCAACTTTCTTACATCCCACTTTTGGTTTGCGGGGGCCTTTATAAATACCGGATCATACACTTTTGATGTCGTGGCTAGGCTTGAAGATCATACTTGCTTATTTGCTATGTCGCTGACACAATGGCTGAAAGGGCAGCTTCAGGAGTAAGAATTCTTCGGACTTGGGGATAATCTGGGTGCGTAGGAAGTCCGGAAGCAACTTCGAATAGCTGTGACTTCTAAGCAAACCCACCTTGATATGACTAGCCGCCAGGGCTTTTGTGCAATGGCTAGGTTCGGTGCGGCTGGGGAAGCTAGGCACAAAATATCAGTTCTCGTGTCTTCTGGAGCTGGATTCCGATTCTCCTCGTCATCCCTTATCCTTTCTGCTGATTTAACATGAGCTCCATTCCGACCACAAGATTGCCTCCATGGTTGCTAGGTTCTCGATCGGCTTTAGATTCCTGACTGTCTAGCATGTTGTCAAACAAACCAAACGTAATCGGGAACCACTGTGGAGTGCGGATATCCACATGGTCTGTGGAGAGATGCTGGACTCAGCATAACTGGCTATCTGTTTCTCAATGGAGTGATCTAGCCCGGGTATGTATTCCATCGAACTGAGCACAGTACTACCGACGCGCCCAAAATCTAAGTTCAGGCATGACGACTCCAGGTTGCAAGCTGTATTGAGCTCTATAATCCAGGGATTTGAGATACTGACCGAAAGGCGCCCTAAGGCGTATGAATTGGCGTTCATAACACTAGTATTTAAATCCAGTCCTGCTCATCCCAGCCAAAACGCCGTCTAATGAACGCTGTGCTCTTCCTCCGAGAAAATTGGCTTGGTGGGTATCTTGACATCTCCTTCAACACTCGGCCGCCATCATCCCCAACTATGCTGTGCTTGGTCTCTTTCGCCCTTGTAAAGGCACACTCATCTACGCCAGCTCATGCCGCCCTTCGCCCGACAACTCCACCGGATTCTGCTCATGCAACATCTCCTGAATCAAAGGAGGTGTGATCGGCTTCTCGCTCCCCGGTGTCGAGCTATACGGCGGGACGGGAGACACGTCGACTGCGGCAGACTGCGCAGGTCGCTTGTTACGTCCAATGCGGCGCCAAAGGAGAAAGCCTGCCAGGGCCAGGGCAAGAATGCCCAGGACAGACCCAATGCTGATGCCGGCGACAGCACCAGCGGAAAGACCGTTGCTGGTGGAAGACGCTGACTCAGAAGACTCCTGGCTGGAAGGCTTGAAACTGGACGACTCGGATGCGGATGACTTGGAGCCAGAGGCGGAGGCAGACCTAGTTGTCGTGACCAGGCTTGTTGTGGATGAAGGAGGCTAAGATATTGTTAAGAAACGATCGGGAAGCCGGAGGGAAGTGAAAGTGGAGACTAACATTGGAAAAGACAGTGCTATACGCCGCGTCATTCACATCTCTCACGCTCGTCATGAGCCAGTGTTGCCTCTTCTGATATCCCTCGTGGTTCTGGCTCATAAACACCGGGCCATTGGGAACACAGTCGAGATAATAGTCGCTGCCGTTTTTTACATTGATGAACCGGTACGTGTTATTAGTTCCCCAAAGGGCAACATCCCAGTGCTGCTCGTTCGTGCCATCGCTATCGGCCAGGCAAGCGTGTGTGCGTCGATTATCAACCTCGATGTCGGGCCGGTAGCATACCGATAACTGCTTCTGGGTGGTTGTTTCGGAGCACCGAAGCGCGTACCGACCGGGCTTGTCACCTGTGGGTTGCTGGAAGTCGATCAATCAGTAAATCGTCGTCAATGAAGGATGGTACTGGGGAATCTCGAATACATACAAACTGCCAGTATGACTTTACATTTGCAGGCCAGACATGAAGGTCATCGTCGGTGGTAACTGGCTGCAACATGCTACCGAAATCATGATCGTAGCTGTCTACGGCTGACTCGGTGAGTTGATACCAGACATTGGGGTCGATGGCTGTGGCAGGTTTGAGGTCAGACATGGCGACTGGGCTCGCGACGAGAGCCGACCGTCTGAGTAAAGATGTGCACCGAAGCAAGAAGAGAAGAGCAACAGCCAGAGACAGAGGATCAGGAAAAGTGGGTGAAGGATCAAGATCGATAAATAGGGCTGAGAGATTGGGGGCTGTTGCGCGCTTGAGAGATTACCCGTAATCACTAGCCATGGAGCTAATGCAGCTACGGACTGTCTAGCCCAAGGACTAGACAGTTTGGGTTAATCCAGCCCACTTCACTAAAATTAGACGCCCGTTCACGATATCTAACTGGCTTACGGCCAGCCACCCAGGCACTTCCGGAGCTACTATGCCGATGATCAACATGGTTAAACGCCACGAACAACAACGGCTTGGACCTTTGGTTCTGGCTCATTTGGTCATGAATCGTGGACTGTCCTCGTCCGAATCGCAAACGATTCGTGTTCATCAACGGATAACCCAGTCGGGCTACGTGGCTTAAGCGAAGAAAAGAGTACACTCTTCAGTTTGGATCAACATTTGAGTCTCGCGACCGGGCTTTCTACTCCAAACAGTCTAGTTCTATGTGGTTGAGGCCTTCCAACGTCATGCCGTATCATAACCGTGTTTGCTTTCTTGCCCAGCCAATGATAAATCCTCGCAAGATTGACCAATGAACCCAAACAACTACAGGCATGTAAGTAAGACATGGCACACCCTCGAGTGTTTCAGGCCGCCGATCTTAGCCGAGGTGGGTTTTTAATCAAGCGTATCCTACGCAAGGTACCTGTTGACAACGCAACGGAAATCACACGCTCTCCTCTAGGTTAGGTAGCCTACCAAAGAGATTGAACACACCAGGTTAAGAATGAGATGCGAACAGCATCGTTGATCTTTTATCAATCCTCTAGGCCTTTGTAATTGTCACTTGTGTAGGTTCCCCTTGCAATCCTAGGCCTAGGTACCATATAGTGCTTTATATGTCCCTAACATGGATGCATTGTGTCTTGATGGAATGTCCTGTTCGTCTAGTGCCATTACATGCTGGTAGTGAGAAACCTCCAATATCACTTAAGCACCGGGACCATTGGTAACCCAGGTAATTGATATTAAGAAGGTTGCAGCACATGATTATTCCTACACCAGGTACTGTCCTTAGGAACATGAGCCTTGGTGACAATGTGATCAGTTTGGCTGCGCCGTCTTTCAATGACTCTCCTCGATAAGCTGCCAATGACTCGATTCTTTCACTGTCAAGGATAGACCAAGCAGCCAGACTAATTCTAGCAAACAAAGGACCATGTCGTCGACTCCCAGCCCTTCCTTTTCTGAATCTGAACCCCAAATCCTTGACCCTGCTTGGCTGGCTTACCAGCTGCTTCTGAAAACGAGCATTTCATCATCAAAGGCACCTTGAACGCAGCGTCATCACCGTCAAGGGACATGATATCGAACCCCAAGAGCAGACAAGCCACAAAACCCAAGTTCTCTGCAAAGGCAAAGTTTCGCCCAGGACACAAGTGTCGTCCACCTCCAAAAGGGATAAATGACGTCCTCTTTGCCCTCTCGGCCGGACTGCTTTCCTTTGAACTCTTCTCAAGAAACCTCTCTGGGTCAAAGTCACGCACGTTTTGACCCCAGACAGTGTCCATCGTGTGAAGAACCCCAGCAGACATTTGCAGGTTGAGGCCCTTCTTGAGGAGGTACGAATTGCCCTTGCCGTCTGAGACTGTCGTGTCCTCGAGGACTCTGCGGTTACCAATGGCCTGATTCGACAGCCGGATGGCTTCGCGGTAACAGCTAACAAGCAGCGGACACTTTTGGTCAAGAGTAGTGATGTCGATAGTGACCTTGTTTCCGTCGCCGTATTTGGTCGCCGGCAACACCTCATCTCGCAAACGCGAGACCAGGTCGGGCCGACTGAATATTTGCGCCATGAACCAGAACAACGTGGGGATTGTGTTGGATGTTGCGACATGTAGAAGGGAAAGCTCGAAGTGGCCAACCTCAGTGCTAGAAATGCCGTAGCTGCGAAGCACATTGGCTCGATTCTTGGCGATCTGGGCCGCTTCTATATGGCGATCCTTCTCGGCGCCGTAATACTTTCCCAGAGCAGCCTGTAGTCTAGCTCTTGCATAATAAGCAGATCGTGCTGTTATGGATGGTAGAACGTTGATCAATAGTACGGGCAAACCACCCTCAAAGATCCTGCGTACGGTCAGCGGCTGGTTGGATCCCTGACGACTGTTCAATCATCTTTCTAGGACTCTATTTACCAAATATCCTCTTGAAGACTAGGGCTGTCTTTGAAGGGATTATCAGGCCCGTAAAGTGCCTCCGTAGTTGCCATCGTCATCAAATCTCGTACCCAGATATAGAGGTTCGGAATCTTCAAGGGTTCGCCTCCGCCACCAATAGTCTCAAGTTGTTGTGACACATAATTCAGGGCGTTTGCATTCATTCGATGCAAGTATTCGCCATTCATTGCAGGAGCAATAGCGGAAAAAAAGTCGGGCACGAGGTTGGTTTCCTGAACAACCTTGAACGTCTTGTTGGTGATTGCGAGTTCTCTCTGGGCGAATTCAGCGGCAAACGGCTCAAAGCACAAATTCTTATTTCGGTATGCCGATTGCACAATAGCAGGGTCAAATATGATGTATAGTTTGCCGTTGAGGATAGGCAGCGTGGCAATCCGCTGGCGTGAGCTGTCACTGGACATGTTTGTCAGTTCATGCCTCAAACATACCTGGTCCACCCATGATCGCCAGGCTCGCTTGCCTGCCAGCACTTACTACAGGATCTTGAGATATCCTCCCTGGTGCCTTATAAGCCCAATTAGATGTCCGATGATCGGGATGCTGGACTTGAGGACAGGAGGCTCGCGACCATCTATATGCGGAGATGATAGCTTGTGCAAGAGAATGGCCGCGATGAGTAATCCCAAAACCGTCAAATAGCTAGCTGGCGACTGTTTGAAGTCATCAGCGAGGAAGGCGAGGAAGCCATTGGAGACCAGCGTTTCGTTGGCTGCCATGGCTAAGATGATGGATGGGTGCTTTGGCCGACGATCTTGACAGGTTAGTTGAGAATGAGAACGTCCGATCGTGAGAGAAATCAAAGATTGAAGGTTAAGAGAGGGGCACAGAATCAATAGTTCGGCTGAATTACATCCTTGCCCCGAGAAGTCCGATGGCGCAAATCGGACTCGGTTCTAGATGGTCTAAGTTGTGAGGTAAGATTTTAGCGTGATCCTCCTGATGCCCACACAATGATGAGAAAAGCAGAAGACACGATTCGCTAATCAGTCGCTAAGCGGGATAAGTAAGACTAAAAATAGGTTTGGGAAGTCGCTTTTTTACCGGTGGTTAAGAGCTTGGCATCGCAGTCCGACTCGGTTTCAGATGGACTTAGGATAATGCCACGACAATAGATTACTTTCCAGGACAGTTTGGGAGTTAGTCCTTGATGCACATGCGGATGAACAGTGTAGAGAGAAGGGGGGCAACTAATAAGTAGGTGAATTTCGGTCTCATCCAGCCCAAGGAACACATAGCTCCAACAATTATGCCGGTCGAAAAGTAATGGCCTATCTCAAGACTGAAAACCAGCCGTCCCCTAACCGTCAACCCATTTTACATGGCAAAGTCGGGATAGAAGAAATATAGCTTGCATCATTTGCAGGAATTCTCCAACCAACTTGTACCTCTTCTAGCTCAAACTACCCAGTGCTGTCTCGGCTTGCGTAACTGCCGATATCCTCGTCTACAAAGCTGCAGAATGCCGGTGCACGTCTCCCATCATGAAACCAGCTTCTCCTAGACATAGGTCTTCAAAAGAGAGTTGAAGTACTGATAACCCGTCCCAGTCGGAGGCTCAAAGTTGAAGATGTAGTCCCCCCACCAAGGCCCAGCTGCCCACCAAAGCGCACCCTTCCAGACATCGCTGTTGTCTTGCAGATAGTCTAGCATGCCTTTGACGGCCGTCTTGCACTGGTCATTTGCTCCACCTGCAAACTCGCCGAGAATGCCCACTTTCCCATTCTTCCTCAGCCATTCAGTCGCTGCCTTGACCCGTTCGACCCCGATGGTCGTGGAAACGCAATTGGCAGACGTGCCAGAGCTGTCCGAGTCAAGGTATTGGTGCATCTCGTAGACGATCTTGTTCTGGGGATCCGTGAGTGCTTTCATGTTGTCGTTGACATCGGTCCAGGACCACGCGCCAGACCACTGGTTTCCTTCGACAAAGATGTACTGCGTGGCCCCTGCGGCACGAATGCCGTTGATAGCAGCTTGGTTGAGGTTAAGGACAAGCGTCTGATCCATGCCGTTGTACTCATTGTTTGTGTCGAAGATGACACCACTGTTACTCTTAAACTGGTTGGCGAAGTTCTTCCACCAAGTCTGGAAGCCCGAAGTGTCCGTGATGACATTGCCGAAGAAGCGGCCGTAGTTGTGAGGGTCAAGAACGGCATATCCACCCTTCTGAGTGATATGATCGACTACATCCGTTAGGTTCTTGAGGTAAGCCGTGTCATAGGCACCAGTCATTGTGGTTGGGGTCAGCCTCTCCATTCTAAACTGAACGCGAAAGGTGTTGTAGCCTTGGCCCAGAAGAGTCTGAGAGTATAAGCTTTTAGTCCTCTCCAAGATTATTGGGTAGCGGAACGCACATCAATCGTGGAAGGGTCTGGGAAGATAAAATGCTTGCCCCATACGCCGGGCAGAGTACCCTCTCCAAACTCGCCTCCAGCCTCATTGGTGCCGAACCACACGAAGCCATCTGCTCGAGGGTCGTTCGAAGATGTCGGAGATGAACCAGGCTGGGTCACCGTCGAGAGAGTCGTGGGAGGCTGGTCTGAGCCGGGCTGACATTGACTGTAATAAGGGTTCACGGAAACGCAGCTATAACCGGCAGTACATGTCTTTGATCCAGACCATCCTTGCCCGCCGCATTGCTCCCACGCTCCACTCTGGGCGAGAGATAGGCCAGCAAGGACGCTGATTGCAAGAAGGCGATGCATGGTGTTGAGTTGAAGAGAGCGAAGATCCGTGAATGAGATATCGAGCTGTAAAAGTCTTGTTGGAAGAGGAGATGGAGCAATCTTATATACACAGAACGCCAGATAGACCATCTCACAATGGTATTGATACAAGTATGATAGTCTCGAGATCATGAGCTGTCCCATGCTGCCTGCGTCACATCGGAGCTTTAGCACAAGCTCCATCCAAGTATCACGGCCCGTGAGCCGGGTGAATTTGTAGTGAAAATTTCGGGAGATTTACTCCATTCGGATCTAGGAACAGAGAAGTCCGGACCTTGCGCACCTGAACCGGAACTGGCAATCAAGTAACATCTTGTCCGGAATCATGCCGTCCGCGCCATGCCAGCTTTCCGAGTAATTATTAGGGCAAGGTATAGTGAATTGCTTATGTACGTATCGAGAACAAGAAATCATGGGCTTGGCTGGCGCTGTTCCGAACCTAATTGAAGACCGGAGGCTGAGCCTCCGAAGTTGCATCAAGGCCACTCCAGTGTGCCCACGTGTCGGAATCCAAGACCGGCTGTTCCGCTAGCTTCTAGTATAAAATGGGTTGTTTAATTTAATCTTCAGGTAGCCAAGAATTGCCACTTCACCTGGCTTTGGAAGGTGAGGTTGTTGACTGTTGGCGCTTCTACTTGGGGAGAAAGTAGGCTGTCCATGGGGGACCGGATCCTAGGCTGTGTCTCCAATCGTCGATGCGCCTTGAGAATTGGGCCAAAGCGCGAATGAGCAAGCCCAAGAGGTGCGCTTTAAGTGGAATGAGTCAGTGTGAACTGAGGTTGTCGAGCCTTCGGCAAGCATTTGATCACATGGGGTAGTATCTTAACCCGAGACGAGAGACAAGCACTATAGGAAGTATACGACATCTTATCAAGGCAGTCGAGAGCTATATAATTCTTCTCCCCTAACAACCATGTTTGGGAGCTTCAACCCAATGAGGCATCCTATCAATATGCATGCATGAGCTGAGCCTCAAAGTTTGTTGTGAAACCACGAGCTGACCAGAATCAAATCACACGCAACAGATGACATAGTCAAGCTTTATCGAGCAATAGCCCAAGGAATATCTATTTTTCTAATCCGCGACCCTTCTATCTATCTGATATGCGCAGCTGCCGGCAGCTTGTCCTCACTACAACAAAGAACACAGCGTCTTTCCACATCTCTAGCATCATGAACCCGATGCTAACACAGTTTCCAATTCTATCTAAG
Source organism: Fusarium setosum (assembly GCA_013623625.1). NCBI lineage: Eukaryota > Fungi > Ascomycota > Sordariomycetes > Hypocreales > Nectriaceae > Fusarium > Fusarium setosum. The sequence goes on along the minus strand of JABFFE010000605.1, from coordinate 61,669 downwards.
GATGAGTCAAAACTCAGTCCTGACCGCGACCCTTCAAGGTGCCAATGTGATTGACTACCTGCCAGGGTTTTGCTTTGGACATGCCAGCACGAACCCGCTTCTGGCATCACATTGATCCAGTTCCCATCTCTTGAGAAACAAAATGGCTCTTGACTCTTTTTCTCCCTAGCATATCCTACCTATCCATGGCCAGCGCTTTGACTCTTGGCGGTCTTCTTCCACTGAGACTCGGCGGGCGAGGCCGTGTCTCTACTAGACCATACGAGTTTTAGTATTTTGAGACAAAACTTAAGCAATACAGCATTAATTGAAGGCCATGGATTAAACCAAATTTTCAACTTGGTTCCTACGTCACTCTTCGGTCGCATGCATGTTTGGGTTGAGCCCGTTTCTAAGAGCCCGGGGCAGTTCAGAATAACTTCATGCTCATCTCTTGCGCCTCGTTACAGCCCCTAGGCTTCTACAGGGCTGCCAACCCTTTGCAGCACAACTTGGCTCATCCCATGCCCCAATGATGGCCAATAATAAGGATCACAGTGTTGCATCTGCATGATAAGCTGACTGACAGCATGCATATCCCTCAACGGCACAGCCCTTCGTTCCGTACCCCGCTCTAGTGTTACAGCTATAACAGATAGAGCAAAGTAATGCTGGTAAAATGGCCTTATCTGTTATGAGGATATGTCATGAGAACTTATCACTCAGCCAAAGTATCACCCCCATCGATGGCTGTGATGGAGCTGGTCCCCCTGTTGTGACCCCTCCGAAGGACTATGCCAGCTTGTGGGATAGCCTTACATAATGAACAGCCGCATGGTTCTGGCCATTTGACTCTTCGTCTACCCTTTCTCACCCTCTCCTCCTCCGTCAGCTGAAACAGCATGTGCGAAAGAACAAATGCAGCATCTATAAGCCTCATCTTCACTGCTGTGATCTAGCTAATGATGATGGACAAGGAACACCTCAACCGGCCCGGGCCGAGCCCGCTCGACAATGCAGGCATCTGTCTGCTGTCGCTCGACGGCGGCGGGGTCCGCGGCTTGTCGTCGTTATACGTCTTGAAACGGATCATGGACCAACACAACGCCGAGAGGAAGAAGATTGGAGAAAGCCCCAGGAAGCCGTCTGACGTTTTTGATCTAATCGGGGGCACGAGTACGGGCGGGTGAGTGTGCGTATACTCGCTAAGCATTGCTACATTGCTGATCACTGACAGTCTTATCGCCATCATGCTTGGGAGATTACAAATGGATGTGGATGAATGCATTGCATCCTATAACGACCTCATCAAATTTGTCTTCAGCCAAAAGTCGCGCGTTCATCGATCAAAGTTTGATCTTCGAGGGCAGACACAAGCTCGATTCGATTCCAAAAGGCTGCAAACAGCGATCGAGAAAACCATCCAACAGAAGGGGACCTCGCCAGCGGACTCAATGATTGACAATGGCGATCCAAGCTGCAAAGTGTAAAGTCAGCCCCCTTCTCTTGTTCTTAAGTGGTCTGTCTACGTGTTCTTTCGTTGGATCGTTATCGTACTAATTTACTTGTGCCCTGTTGCACAGTTTCGTGTGTGCTACTTCCAAGAGCATCCCGGATACCTATCGTTTCAGAAGCTACAAGACAGTCCAAAAGTCTTCTATTAACGCAACAATAAGCCAGGCGGCCCGAGCAACCTCCGCTGCTACGACCTTTTTTGAGCCCGTCCGTATCGACGATATGAACTTTGTTGATGGCGCCCTGGGAGCGAATAACCCTGTTGGCCAGGTAGAAGAAGAAGCGATGGAAGTATGGTGTCCAAATACTGGTAACCTCCAGCCATTGGTGAAATGCTTCATCTCTATTGGCACGGGCAACCCGGGCACCTACAACATTGAGGATCGAGTTGATAAATTCGTATCGACACTAGCGAAGATGGCAACAGACACTGAAAAGACAGCGGAAGCCTTCGTTAGACGCTGGAGGCAACACTACGACCAAAGCCGATACTTTCGCTTCAATGTGGACCAGGGCCTGCAAACTGTGGGCATGAAGGAATACAAGAAGAAGGGTGAGATACAAGGAGCCACGTACAGGTATCTCGACAGCCAAGTACAGAGTCTCTTAGTAAAGAAGTGTGTCGAAAATCTAAATCTCAAGAAAGGTTAGTGTCATTTAATATTTTGCGTTTCCTTGTGTCAAATGGCTGACAGATACGACAAACAGAGCGCGCGGGGCCAAATCTTGAGCGTTTGATAGCTGTATGAATCCTTGGGCCGTTCTTATTCAAATGCCAGGCTCATGTTTAATAGGAATCCCACAGCCAGGGTTCTCAGACCTTATCACCGAGTCCAGTCCCCGAAGACAACCATGCAAATCAGCCTTTGACAGATTCCCAGGAAGAAAAAGAATACCAACTTTTGCCTTGTTTTTCCGTTCCGGTGACAGTATGCCCTGGGTTTGTTGGTCGAGCTGAGTTCATCGACAAGCTCAACGAAAAGATTTCCAATGACAGCAACCAAGCAGTCGCCCTAGTAGGACTGGGCGGAGTCGGAAAGACCCAAATTGCGCTCCGGTTCGCAGACTGGATTTGCGAGAACCTGCCCAACGTCTCTGTCCTTTGGGCGTCAGCAAATAGCTTCCAAGAGTCGTGTAAACGAATTGCCCAGCAGCTAGGCTTATTCAAACGATACCAAGACGAATACAATGACCCTGACGCAAGGGTTCTTGTTCAACGTTTTCTCAACACTGAAGAAGCTGGCCCATGGTTTCTGCTTATCGATGATGTCGATGACGAAAATGTCCTGTTTGGACAACGAGACAAAACAGGAGGCATATTTCAATACCTGCCCAAGAACACCCAGAGTCGAATTCTCTTCATCACGCGCTCCATGAAAGTGGCGACTGCAACTGTTAGTAACGACGTGGATCAAGTGATCAAGGTCGATGGGATGGACCGCTCAACCGCACCGTCGTATTTCGGGACCTCTTTGATCAACAAGGAACTCACTCAGAATCAACCAAGCACGGAGGCGCTACTGTCGGAACTTTATGGCCTACCTCTAACCATAGCTCATGCCGCAAGCTATCTCAACGACCATGTCCAACTCTCGATCGACAAGTTTGTCCAATTGTTGCGCAGCGCTGATAAGGATGCTCTCGCTTTCGTCAGGCAAGAGTTGAACGATAGAGGCGGCGGACAGAAACATCAAGCTTCTGTGGCCAAGACATTCATCAAATCCTTTGAAGATATTCGCAAGGATCACCCAGATGCGGCAATGCTGCTTGAGTTTATCTCTCGGCTCGGGTCTACGGCTATTCCACGATCCCTTCTCCCTGGCGCAGGAAGCAAAAATTGGTCGTCTACGTTGGAGGATTCCATTGGCACTTTGTGCAGTTTCTCTTTCTTGACTCCACGACGTGGAGGTGACTCATACGACATGCCCGGTCCTGTGCACCTATCGACACGAATATGGGTGCAACAAACGAACACCGCCAAGAAATTCACCAAAGCGGCAACCAAGCGCCTAGAAGCCAGGGTCCCTCCTGCTGATTGGACTAAACGCGAGTTGTGGAAAGGATACAAGCCTCATGCCCTCCGGGTACTCTCTGAATGTGAAGACGTGGGAATAGGGCTCGAAGAGCGCTTCCGCTTATCCACCAAAGTGGGAATGTGGCTGTTGCGAGAACGAGACTTCGAGAGTGCCGCAGTTTGGCTTGAGAAGTCCTACGCCTGGACCAAAAAGACGCTTCCCAAAGCCAGCCAACGGCGGGTTGCTATTCGACTGGGTCTAGCAGAAGCATATACAGAGGCTGGTCGGGCTCCAAAGGCGATCCAGCTTGCCGAAAGGGCCATGACGATGCAAGAACAGCATTTACCGAAAAAGTAGACCGGCTTAGTCGTAATGCATTGCATACTTGCGAGGGCTCATCGGTTCAATGGTGAGCCTTCCAAGGGCGTCGAGAATTTAGAAAAGTTGAAGAAGCTCGAGGGGCAAAGGAGTTCCGAAGACAAATTCAGACTTCATGACGAGCTTGGGAGGTGCTACAACCATACTAAACAGTACGACAAAGCGATCGAAAATTTCGATCTTGGCCCCCGCGCGGCTCAAATAAACTTATCTGAGGATGATCCACGTGTCATATTTTCAAGGAGCCATCTTGCTTGGGCCTATTCCCAGAGTGGACAGGACGGGAAAGCTATCAACATACTTGAGCGAATTCTCCCTCTTCAGCAGGGAAGCATGGGGAAAACTCACGGGGAAACTCTCGACATGCAGGTAAGCCTTGGCGCCGGATATAAGAAGACACGGCAGCTTGCAAAAGCGGTTAATCTCCTGGAAGAACTCGTCAGTCTCCAGCGGGAAAGCCTAGGCGCGACTCATACCAAGACAATGTCTTCGGAGGACGATCTTGCAGTGGCATATTGCGAGCATGATGATATGGGCAAAGCGCTGGCGCTGTTCAACCAAGTCGCCCTTGTACGCCAGAAACAACTGGGGGAAACCCACGCTCAAACGAAATGGGCCGAGGAGGGATGGAAGGAATGCATGCACAACTGGACGTTGAGGTGGACGCGGAAGTAATGAATACCATAAGCATGTTGAGGCACATAGGGAGCATGTATCCAGGAGTTTGGGGTTGGTGCAAGCCAAGCGTGATGCCTATCTCATCAACAACTCGGCTGGAGTTTAATTGATTTTGATGGTACGATCTGGTAGTATGACAAGTATATATAGTCTATCGCCTAATTCAGTATTAATCTAGATTAATTCACTCAGCTCGTTCGGCTCAGCTTGGCGGCTGGCGCGTATTGGGATTGACTTCAACGAGATGGATTGATGGTTCGTTCCAAGTTCCAATGGCAATATCTCGTGGATTTGTGCGCAGTCCCCGTTTACTATGCTAATCTAGGGCTTGATAAAGTAACCAGACCATGTTCATGTAAGCGACTGCTGTCGAATATTGTCAAAGTGGACTGTGTTTTTGAAAGGTTTTCATATCTTTCTGGTCTATTGATGGTCTCTACCTTGTTGTTAGGTCTGATTAATTTTCAGAGGCCAACTTCCAGTGACCTCTTCCCCAAACCTCTGTTCTGATGATAATTGTGAGTTGGGGGTTCCATTGATGGCTGTTTGTCGGTCGCCTTCGATAAACGCTGCTGGGTCTAGGCTATAAATTTAGAAGTTTAGTACCGTCTCCTTAGTAGAGTATACATAAACTAATAGTAACCTTTATTGCTAATGGAAAGGTAGTAAACTCCGCTACTTTTCAATGACTAAGAAGCGCGCGCATCAAAAGTCTGAGCTCCGCATTGACGTCTTGTTATTCAAGCGCAACACTATGTTTCAATTGCCTAATCAGACTACTATTTTCGAAAGCTAGGTCAATTACTGATTAGCGCGAGTGCTCGTGCAAAAGTGCCTGCACCATGGATAATGATCTCCTGTTCTTGTCGCCACTCCGCAATGAGCGGCGTTCGTTGATTGCTGTTTTCTAACCCCTGTAATCCAAGCATGCTTGTCACACGATGATTATGTTAGAGTCCATCCAGTTACGGCAATGGGGTTTCTCATCTGATGCCTATTAATGATTCCGATTTTTACTTCCAGAATCGACCCCTACTCCGTCCGTGACCAAGACACAATATGGGTCCGACCCCAGGCGTCACTCATCAAAACACAACATGTCATACTCATAGCCCCCCTTCTTCGACGACAGACACCCCATACTTGGCAGCAATCTCCTCCAATCCGGGAGCCACAGCCTCAGTAGGTACCCCATCCGTGATTCCATTCGCGACCAGGAACTGGGCCGACTCGACGCAAAGCTCGTCGAATCCCGCTGGCGTCGGGATCAGCAACATCTGCGTCTCCTCATCCGTGACATTCGATAGTCGATGAGGGATGTTGCGTGGGAGGAAACGCGACTTCCCGGCTTCAACATGGATAATCTGGCCTTGGGTTTCTATCTGCAGGACACCAGCCAGGACGTAGGCGGTTTCATCTTCTCGAGTATGAACGTGAGGAGCGGATCCGGCTCTTGGTGGCATTCGAGCGTGGATGACAGCGATCTTGCCTCCGCTGTCTCTTCCTGAGAGGGCGATGGTCAGTTCCGCCCCGTCATAGTAATATGTCGGCTTCGGCGTGGCTGTAGTGGTCGACATGGTATGGCCTGTGAAGAGTTCTTTGAGGTTGTGAAGAATACTTGAAGAAGTTATTGTCCAAGAAGGGTATGAGCGAGAGATGTGGAATAATTGATGATAATGTAACTGGAGGGCTTTATATAGTGTTGATCCTGTAGCAATTCTCTACATTTAGATAAAACAAGGTCTCATCCACAAGACGACGATCTGTTCCGCAATTACTGTAAGCCATGCGAATGAGATTGAGGAGATGACATACTCTTGCGGACTTTGATCATATGCAACGACAGGCGAAAGACCGGCGTTTGGCCAATGTCGCATTAACTCCGACAAACTGACAAGCCTTCCGCCTTGGGGTAGCAATACAGGTGGAGTCACGAAAGATATAACCTAAACGACAGAAATCAAGCATAACGGCTAGGGTGCTAGTTTGTCGGTAAACGTCATACGCTCAACGGGGTCACTAACCACGTAGAGTCATATCTTTGCTCCCAGATGTCTTCAAGTGTATCAGGGAATCACATTGGCAAACGTCACTAACTACGGATTCTCAACCTGCTGATTTTCCAAACACTTGCTAGATACACTACAGGGTTGACCCTGTAGGTGTGCGCAGCTATCCAAGTAAAATATACATACTGATACTCTATCATGATTAACACGCCAACTTTATCATTCCAGCTGATATTCCAGAGTACAATGCTGTGGGCTAGGTCTATCGAAGATATAAACATCTGGACTAAGTATCGCCTAAGAAGACTTCATTTTCATCCAGTTTTTGGTAAGATCATCTATTGCTACGTATCACACATTCCACCAACTCACTTTCATTATATCACTGCCAAGCAATCAGATACCGGCCGCCTCTAACTACCTAGAGTCCTTCTAATAGGAATCCAGCGGTTGGGTTCCATAACAATTTTTCCTCCTCGTCAACATCGCCCTTGAATGCCCTCATCCATTTCCGATATTCCGGGTGCAAGATATCCCAGTACTCCTCGCTCCAGTGCGTCGGCTCATCATCTCTTCCATGCCAGTCATCCCACACTTCATCCCTTAGGGGTGCTTCAACCCCAAGCTTAACTAGCATGCTCACAAACGACCACGCTCTCTTGTTCTGAAGAGGGCATTTATCCTGCTCCCACGCGGGGCCCCATTTATCTGACACATAGGACCAGGGCATGTTCAGATGGCGTCCACGCATGAAGCCAATGATGTTTGTGCCGCGGCCAGCCTTGGTTCGTATGTCTGCACCTTTGCGTAAAAGCTGCCGTATGGTTACGGGGTGCGTCTCGTCAATATAGTGATAGAGCTGATCGGTACGGCATAAGCCGGGTACGTTATCGGAAGGACAAAGCGAACTCATCACTTCCGCCAGGAATTTGAACAAGAGGTGATCAATATTTTCGCTCTTGCCGTTTTCTTCCTGAAGAAGTAGATCCAAGAGGCTGCACCATCGATCCATGGCAAGACGGTAGGTATCCTCAGAGAGAGGATCTGCCGCGCCTATCCAGGGTTTGGAGGGTGCCCCGCGTAATGGATGCAAGAAATTGGAGACATCACGTCCTGCTGTTCCATGCCAAACCAGGAAACTAACCGCTGCGTATAGCTCATAGTTGAGAAGAAGGTCTGGGCCGTTCCACCTATCTCAAAGACCTAAAAGAACAGCGTGCGGAATCAGCTGCGGAAATAGGATATTGGATTCCAAGGGATCGAGCTGCCCCCCTTTGTTGAGCAAATAGCTCAAACCGGGGGATGGTGTCAACTTTGCGCCTCTTGTATCGGCGCTGAAGTCGACAGCCAAAAGATATTCCATCAGCGGCGTGGTAAGACCTGACATCCACTCGTCATGCCAGTCGTCTCCAACCACCAGGTTAATGTTTTCACCCGCTTCTAGAAGCATGTCCACTATGTCTGGTGTCCCATCGGTGGCCATATGCCGGGCAGCAGCGAGCATAAGGACGACTTTCCAGAGTTGTGGACGAGAATGGCGATTGTAATGCTGCCTTCGTTGGAGCGCATAATGCTGGCGGGTATAGATTTGTCTTCGATTTAGGATACCCAATTTAGGTTTTGCCGATAGTAGAAGTCCAACCAATTGAACATCTCCTGAGAGAATAGCCACAGATAGAGCCGACTCGGGCTCCCATTTCCGACGTCCAGTCGTGGTGGTAGGATTAGCCCCAAGATCCAACCAGTCTCTACAGTCAAGGCCTAACTTGATCGATGACAGAAGTGATTCATCTAAGCCATCCTAGAACTAAGGTATCTAGTCTGTGACTTCATAAGCTAAGCACAGCCGTAGTAGCTCTGATTTCCGAGGGCCAAAAAGGCGTTTTCGCAGGGGGGTGGTCTGCGAGTGATTTATGTCGCCGATATCTAAGCGAGCACCGGAATCGAGAAGAAACATAAAGGCCTCATAATTATATCGTCGTGCGGCAAGACAGAGAGTAAGTGTCCGAACCAAGGGTAAAGCCTGATCATTGTCCAGGCTTCCTGTCTTCGTGATTTCGACCACACTGGGGTTGGCACCATACGACAAGGCTTTTCGTATAGCCCATATCTCCCCAGCAATGCAGCCCCATCGCATGAGTCTGAGGGCGACCGTTGGGAGGGAGACCAGGTAATGATGGAAGTATCGATTAAGAGATTTATTGCATTGATGAAGTCTTGAAACCTCCAAAATATTCAGAGCAGTCAAGATGGGCTCGAACAGCTCCACTGGCAGAGATTCAAGGCGTGATGCCATGGTTGAGGCGTTGGGTTCTCGTCAACTTGGGCAATTTTAGTAAAAATTGTAGTGAACTGGATAGGTCTACGTTCCTCTTTATACTCGATTTCTGAACGGCAGTGAGTCATGTTTCATGATGTTCCGCATGCTGGAACTATCTGAGATGCATAGCTGCTCCGTCAAAGGCAACTTGCCTTCCCACTGCATGCTAGAACCTCATTACTCAAGAAGTAATAATATAACTGCTTATTTAAACCTTAGAATTTACTTTTGGGTAGAAATAATTCGAAAGTCTAAGATAATGCGAATTTCGCCTGCTCTCGAGTGAGTTGACTAAGATGGCGAGAATTAAAGATGATAAAAAAGATGCAAGGTCTTTTACTCTGAGATTTTTTTAGATCTTATATTAGTTAATTTTTTTCTATTACTATAATATCTCTGCCACTCTTAGCTAGATCGAAGGCAAATACATTAGCAAAAGAACACTTTGTCTTCGCATAATATCAGCATTATCATTGCTCATTCTCACGACAGAGCTCTGCACAGCATTTCATCGCGCCGCATCAATCGATCAGTAAACGATCTCAGTGTAAATTTGACATCTAGGTGATGGAAATGGTAGAGCATAAGCTCTCTTCCCACATAGCCTCCTGAACAGAAGGACAAACAGACTCTGGAGTTGGACGATTTGTTCCCATCCGATGAGGTCGCTTCCACCACTATCATTACATGCACCAACACGCCATGACCAATTGACGCCAGTTTTGATCCTCGCCGACGACATGCCTCAACAGGGTTCATGCCAAGGTTTGTGCGCAAAACTAGCCTTCTTGGTTATGCAGTAGGGCCATTCTGGATTACTTGGTAGGAACACCTGGACAAGGATCAAGCTCCTGCATAAGCTTGCATCTGCACATTCACTTATTTAGTCAGCCCTGTCAGTCTTACAGCCCCGTTATGTTAGCCAGGCACCAGGTACTGGCGCCGGCCTTGAAAGTGGATATGCAAGGCGTTGCCATGTCCTGGTATCGATCAGGAGCCGATGTGCCGGAGGACCTGGCAACCCAGTTCGGAAGGCCAGTGATCGTTTTGTGAATTCGTAAACGATGGCGGGCTGGCTTGTACTCGACGCCAGGTATCACCGAGTGTTGTGGGCAGTATTTGCAGGATTCGTGTTGCTGCAAAGCCAATCCTGCAGCAAATGGCCCCCAAAGATATATGTTCCGCCCCTTCCGGACGGGGGATGAATGACACTACGGCCGTACATACCTGGCGCTTGATTTACTCCCATCAAGGCAACGTTAATCTTGATGGGCTGAAGGAGTCCCTCCTGGGAGTGGCAAGTACCAGTGCGGGACTCTCCGCAATCCCGGCTACAACATCACTGCCCAATACATGGCCAAGGCCAAGGGGTAAGGGTAGCACTGAGGCCCGCTGGTCATAAAGCAGGCTCCACAATCTCACAACTTATTGTAGCATTACAACTAACACCGAATCAAATAACTCAAACTATATCCACAATGAAAGTAAAGTCCCTCTGCCGTTTGTTCATACATTTAAAGCGTGAAGTCCCCCTGCACCATCTCCCAGCCTACTCGCTGGGAATAATAGCACAAACAGAGGTGAAGATGTTGACCTGGTGGACTTCGGTGTTCATGACATAGCAGTTGAATCCGTTGGCGTCGACCAGGATGGGGGTCTGGGAGTCTCCGGGGCAAATGCTAGTACCAGCAATACCCTTGCCGTTGATGTTCAGCGTGTCAAAGTTGTCGGAGGGCATGTAAAGAACACTGCCGATGAAGGCTCCGCCGGCGTCGTAGTCGGCCTCCTGGTACATCCTGTCCGGGCCGTTCCATGTACCGGCGTAGTTCTTGCAACGAGGGTCAGAATAGTAGTTGATCTGGTTCAGAGGGCCTCCGTCCCATCGGGGAGCAAGGCTGACAGCGGCAGCAGCAGCCGAGGAAGCCATGAGGGCAAGGTTGAGGATAGAGCAGTGGACCATCTGGAGGAGACAACGAGTCAATGGCTGTACTGGATATATGCCTGGGGGAGTGTTGGGCCAACTTACTTTGAAAATGATGAAGGAAGTGGTATTAAAGTAGTTGTTGATAAGGAGAAGATGAGTGAGGTGAAAAGGGTGATTGATGATCTTGATGATGTTGTATCGCTGTTGTTCTTCTTTCCTAGAGTGACAATGATTATCCCGTGGTCTTTATATGTATTGTCAATGATTCTGAATCTCCTGGACCTCGATCCCAAACAGGTAATTGATTCTTTCTTGCTGGGTTGATCAGCGTATGGTTCCCGAAGAGCAGCAGGCTATGTGATTCGCCAGTTCGAGAACATGCTCGCAACCGCGATTGCGATTGGCCAGAGCGAAATGTTTTAGCGTCACCCAACGGTCGATCCACAACACCCGGGCGTCTGGTTGTGTAAGTCACAGGTAAGCTGACAGAGTGCGCGGCGGGCAGGTCAGCCCAGAAAAGTCGGCCGCTCCATGTCTTTTAAAGCAAGCCCTAAAGGCTTAGAGGATTACTGCATAAAATGAAACAGGCTGTGGATCCTTCTTCCTCGTGATGATCCCATAGTAATTTTCTTTTTGCATTTACGGGCTCGACAGAGCAGTGATTAGTACACCAAATCTCTCGATTAGACACCGAATAGGTTAACTAGCCTCAAGAGATCATTCTTTTAATATCTCCCCCGTCGCCCCCCTCGACAGCACGTGTATCCCCAAGCGAGCTTCATTGGGATACCGGTCGTGTGGCATGTTGCGCTGATCATCAACTGCTCGGCACGCGTCTTCCGGTAGTAATACTACATCTGTCGCCTGGTTAAAGTGTATATTGCATCAAGGTTGAGCATATAAAATAGAATGAAGTCTCTATACCTTGGCGACTTATTGCAACAAAGCCCTTCGTTGATATCCCATACCACTCCTTTGGTTATAGTTCTGCCTCTTTGCTGAATTTTCCCTGCTGCCGATCATTATCATAATGGCGCGGTACTTGACCACCTTGGCCCTCTTAGCCGTGGGAACCCAGGCAACCCCTTTCAACTCTTCCGTCCTTGTATCTGGCAATGGGCCATCCAAGGGACCTCTATTCCCCAAGGATGCCGACTTCGCCAAGGCAACTTGTGAGGGCACCGATATCACTCACCCTGTTCAGCAGATTTGGGACGACACCAAGGCTACAAGCGCCTGGAACTGGGTCAAGGGCCGATGGTCCCAGGGCGCGAACCGACCCGCTGGTGCCAACCTTAACTTCACGTCATACTTCTCTCAGCAGTTCCACGGTCCCCAGCTGTGGGAGTGTGGTACCTTTGGCAGCTTGTCCAACTGTATCCAGACTCTAGGCCACTGTGGTGACCAAGATGGAGAGAAGGGTGATGTTGATACTCCTGCTGCCTACGAGATTATGAACAGTTTTGTTCAGATTCACAACGTACGTCTTACTAGAAGCGCTTGACATGCAGGTGCTTATTACAGTTAGATCCACCAAACTATCCACGACGATCTGGGCGACGTGCAGAGCAATATGCAATCTCAAATTGGTCCCTTCCAGAGCACCTTTTCCCCCAAGAAGGATCTTCCTATCGACCTTTGGAAGACCATCCTTGACGTCCTGGGTTTCCTGACCGGTTTCTTCTATGCTCAAATATGGAACTCAGGTAAGTCCAAGCTACTACATTAGCCTTTGGCCCATTCCAGCTAACTTGCACAAGTGCTCAAGGAAGCCCTGGCCAAGGTCGATATCAAGAAGCATGGAGAGTTGAAGGATTCCTACAACACCCTGATCAGTCAGACCATCACTGCCGCCAGCAGACATCTTCCATCGTGAGCGAGCATTCTCTTGCAACGCCTCTCCGAACTTGTCTCTAACTCGTATCATAGCAACACCGACGCACTGGGAATTCAAAATGACCTGCAGTCCACCCTGGGCAACATTGCCAAGACCTGGCAGACCTTCATCGCCGAGTCAAACGAGGACCTCTTCTCCGGCAATTCGGACAACCTCGACGCTCTCTTCGGAATCATCAACAATGGTGCTGCTCTTACTCAGCTCACGGTCAATGACCAGGACGTCCTGGCTTCCGTTGAGAAGATCCTGTACGGCTACATGATTCCCAATGCCTGGAAGGTCAGCCCTGACGATCTCCACCCCGCCGTCATGTAAGTACACTAGCCTTGTCAATTCCGAGGAAACCACCTAATGACATGGCATATAGTGCCTCTCCCGGAGACGACTGCACTAGCTACGCTCAGCCCGACACCACCCAGCTGATCATGACCGACGACACTGCCGCCCAGACTCACGTGTGCCTTGGCGACACCATCTATTACGTCGTCAATGCCAAGTCTGACGGCTCCGTGGAGGCTCTTCCCGGTGGCACTTTTGACTCCATGAGCGGTGGAAACTGGGGTGATGTCCGACTGGATGATATTGTCATTTCGTAAGTAACGGCCTTTCAGACCGGCCCAACTTGTATCTTGTTGCTGATCAATGCCTTCAACCAGGGTCACCACCGCCTACCAGAACAACAACAACGCCAACGGCTTCACGCTGCCCGACATTGCGACTCTGCTCTCCGCCAATTCTGGCGATGACCTGGTTCTCAGCACCGGTATTCAGACTCCCGGCTTCTTCAACATCCCCTTCTGCGACAGCGTCCAGACCTTCCAGCAAAACGTCGCTGCTGGAAACCCTAGCATGCAGAACTGGCCTTGCTTCTAGACGCAACGAGCGGGCTTGGTATCCTAGGCTTGAGCATCAGTGTCAAGTGACAGGGAAAAGCCGGATGCCATTGGAGATTATCTCCCAGGATTATTGAATTCGTTGTACAATAACTTTCTTCATAATTGGCAAATTTTAGATCAGCTTGTTACCATACCCACTCATAGTTCTCTTGATGTGATTGCCGCTTAGACTTGGCGGACCCTGAGGTCTGCTGTTTGTAGATGCTATCTTATTAAACCCACGCATTCGAGAACGCGTCAAGAACATGATGCGTATTGTATTCCGAAACTTCCCTCCGAAGTTCGTGTTTGCCTCGTTTCAGTTGTCGAGTAGATGTCGAGTCGGTGAACACCAGGATTGCGCCAAGTTTGCCAGGGTAACCGCCTAGGTTCGAGTGGGACCTTGCATACACCAGAGCGTCACGATATTGCTATATTTGAATACCCGTCTCCAGTAAGCGAATGAATAACTCTATTACTTTTTTTTACCGGTTTCCCAACCCTGCGGAATCCTCATTGCGGATCTTCACGGACTCGGTATTGCTCCGACGAGCTGGGCTATCCATATCCAAGTCCTCCGCCCCATCGACTTCCTTGGAATAATCGCCAGGGCCACTGCTGCCGTCCGGAACATGGAAAAGCCGATCAAAGCGTGATAGCGTATATAGCCAGAGGACAATGACTTCGATGCCAAAATTGAAGGTATAGAAGCAAGCCTTATCGTGGAACCAACCCGGGTGAGTGACGGGCCGCACGTTATAGGCGACGCCCGCTCGAAAACCCGCTCCTAAAGTCAGCAGTAGGGAAGTAAAGACGGCGAGGGTAACTTTGGTGCTCATAGTGCCTTGGCCAAATTTGTCAATCGTTTCTCGGTGTGGGAGCAAGATGCTAATACCCGCGATGGGGACAGGGAGAAAGGCGAGGATAGCGAGATAGGTGATTGTAGCGAGCTGGGCATGGCGGAGCCGAGAGCGGATAGCGGCATTTTGGGTTTCGACTGTATACACGATGGAAACAATGCCAACAATGAGACACGCAATTATGCTAAACAAGACGAAGGTGAAGAACATGGTGGTGGCTTTGCGCCACCCAATCTGCGGCTGATAGGCTCGGAGGATGCGCTGGGCCAGGACAATGTTGGTAATAAAAAGCAGTATCACACCCGCGTTGACCAAGATCTGGGACGCGATGGCGATGTTGGCGTTGTCGGGGTACGAAGCCCACACGATGCGCAGCACGCTCGCCGCGGTCCGAGCGACACAGAAGCCGAAGAACAGGCCTGAGAGGAGGAACTTGAGGGATCGGCGGCGGTTAGATTGCAGAATTGCCATGTTGACAACAGCGCCGGCCACGAAGAGGGTGATGAAGACAGCCAGGATGGGGTCATCGACCGGGGGGGTCGGGCGGCCCCCAAGGAGGGCTGTCGCGTGAGGTTGAGACGAGTTCTGACGCACAACCAGTAAGCTCAGGCTCGACTTTGATGGGTTTGGAATGTTGGATCTTACTCTGGAGGACATTATCATCGCCTATTCAACCGTAGTCGGCAGCTGTAATGTCTGTATTGGACGACTCCTTGGCAACACTAACGCGTGACACGTAGGTTGCGATCTCGGCGGTTAGGAATTCCCAGCGGACCGAGTATCTCCTGGAGCGCTGGAAAAACAGGAACGGTGAGGCATTGGAAAAGAGTTGACGACACATTTGAGGAATTCATCTCTTTTTTCCTGGTGCTAGCTAACTTGGGAGAGATGGCGTCCAGCACGTGGTTCGTTTGCTCCGTGGAGGGTCGGATTAGCGGGCGCGGAGCATCGGAGGATGCGTCACATGATGTGTGCCACAGAGCCACAGAGCCACCGCATGGCCCATGTTGTGTCCGCAAACTTGATGGTTGTTTGTGCCTCCAACAATGGATCGAAACTCAAGACCCCCTCAAAGCCGTCGCAGAGACAAAGTGCAGCTATCGTGTGATTTTTGCCGGAGACGCAAGTACGTCGCTTTCCACTGTCTCCCTCGCTCACAAGTCGAAAATCGCTGACATTGTCCTGTCTCAAGACTGAGATGCGATCGAAAGCAGCCATGCGGGACATGCTCCAGCCGGGGTCAGCCAGCTTCCTGCATCTATCCCCCAGGCACTCCCTTCCAGCCTCGTGAATCGTCGACAGTCGCGCCGACAAGCATCCATGGACGACTGACTCGACTTGAGGGCATGGTTGTCTCCCTGGTGCAGAGCTTGTCGGGCGAAAGCGCCGGCGCCTTCTCCTCCAACCAAGACCAGCCCGGGACATCTCCCGCAATGCTGGAGGCGTGGTCTGGTGATCCCAGCGACACAGCCAAGACGACGATGGCCCCGAGAGCATTGGAACCTGGAACAATACGCATCAGCTCCGCGAGTACAGTATATGTAAGCGGCTGCCATTGGTCTGCAGTCATGGACAGCATAGCCGAGTTGAAACACTTGTTGCCGCGGCCGGATGAGGACCAACTCCAGATTTCACCAGACCGACCTTCAAAGCCGAGTGCCCAACCACAGGTGGAATCCAGGCCTGGTCCTGACCTGCTATATGGCCGTTACCGATCAGTATCGAGAGATGAACTGCTGCAGGGAATACCCGAGCGTCGCGTCGTCGACCGTCTCGTGTTTGCGTATTTCAACGAGTGGAACTTGCCTTTTGGTTAGTGTACAAGCTTATGCTTCTTCTACGACGGTGGCTGTGTTCCTAAGATGTTGGTAGCTAACTATTGTTATGAGCAGTATTTCTCCATCCCGCAACCTTTCTCCAACATGTATGGTCCCATCCCCTTGACCTTCACCCAACTTGAATGCGACAGAGGTTCAAATATCCTCACCAAACATGAGCACGCCTGACTGTTAATTGCATTGATCAGTATCACGAGTTCTGGATCGACCCTAGCCAAGTGCCTCTAATTTGGCTTGGACTGCTATACAGCATTCTCTGCTTAGGCACACACCTTCAAGCCATGCCTGGGTCATCTCACGACCACGGCCACGCGCAGCCAGAATCAAGCTCCCAGTCCCAGCTTGCCCAACCTAGATTTCTTGAACAGGTGGTTCAGTGTCTGGTCTTAGGCAATTACACTTCGGGCGGCCCTCTTGTGATTGAAACCTTGCTGCATTATTTTGCGATTGAGCATATGAGATGGCCCGATTCCAAGGCGGGCAATTGGCTTCTCTTTGGCACCATTCTACGCTTAGCCCTCCGAATGGGTTACCATCGCGATCCATCCAACTTTCCTGGCATCAGTCCCTTCGAGGGTGAAATCCGAAGACGGGTCTGGATAACTCTTTATTGCTTGGACATCATCCTGTCTTTACAGATTGGGCTTCCTCGAATCATCAAGGACGGACAGTGGGATACAAAACCACCGCGCAACCTGTCGGATACCGACTTTTACGAGGATAGCACCGATCTTCCTCCCTCGCGGCCGGAGACCGAGAGGACCCCGACCCTGTCGATAACTGCAAAATTCAAAATGTGCCAAATCCTGGGTCAGATCTCAGACTGGACCTTGACCATAGCAGCGGCGCAGGGACCTAGCCTAGAGAGAGATGAGAAGGTGCTTGAGGGCCTACTTAGATCGACTTACGATGGCCTTCCCAGGAATCTCAAATTCACAAACTTGGCAGAGTGTGTGGTCGAAAAGCCACAAGACACCATGAGCCGACTAAGCTCCACTGTGCTGCTCCTCAAAGGGCTAATTATCCTCTATCGCCGGTTTATTGTGCCGAGGAATACTCCCTCATACCCCTCCCCGGCGGCAAATGAAGGAGCCAAACCAAACAGCGAGACTGATGCCATCGGAACCTGCATTACCGCGGCATTACAGCTTCTAGAATTGCAACGCATGATTGACACTGAACAACAACCTGGCGGTACTCTTTACTCAGTAAGGTGGACGGTTACATCGACCATGTCACATGAGTTTATCACGGCCACTGTAGTGTTGTCTGCCTACATGTTACGAGTTGCTTCGTCACAGTCAGAATGCTCCAAAGCCAGTAGCCCAGATGAAGTCGATAGAGACAAAATGGACAAGATTGAGCGGGCATTGCGACAGTCGTATCACATCTGGGTCCGGCAAAGCGAACAATCGAGCGAAGCAAGGAGGATGACAGATCTGTTGGGTTTCCTTTTCAGGAGGTTGGAAATCCTGAGCTGTGGACAACATGACGGTGGCAAGCAAGGGGAGAGCTACTCGAATCTAGTAGGAGACTATGGCGGTTTCGATTTGGATTGTGACTGGATTTCTTTTGACGAATTGGTTAAATTAGGTACATTCGATACACCACCATGACTGCGCATGCTGCTCGGCGCCCCGTAACAACTCGCTATGTACTATCTGCTCCGCCATCATGCTGTCAATCAACACCAAAAGGTACATAAACTCCCTCCAAACATTTTGCCTGACAGGCCGGCCAGGTTAGAACACATTCCCAATCCCAACCTCAAGGTCATTCAGACATTCCCATCCTTGGCAATGGACTCGGTCAGCTTGAAAAGCCGTGGAAACAGTGTCTCGAGCTCCTCCATGCGCGTGGAGCCCACCCGAACCAAAGTCCGTAACATCTCGATTTGATCTCGCTTCTTCTTGTTCTCCGCCTCATCGAACTGCCGTTTAGCCACCTGCTTCTCCAAGGCCGAAAGCTCTTCCTCAGCTACTCTTAGCTTGGATGCTACCTCCTCCATCGCAGCGGTCGCCTCGTGATATTTGTCTCTGGCGGTCTTGCTCTCTTCCTCGGCACCGGCCAGGTTGTTGCGCAAATCAACGATAGACTTTTTTCGCATTTCAGAGGCTTTGCCAGGCAGTTCCTCGAGAGATTTCAGAACCTTATCCAGCTCCCCGGCGTCTGTCTCAACTTCGTCAAGGCGATTCTTGGCCACCCTTCTAGCTTCGGTGGCTGTCGCGAGCCCCTGTTTCAATGGCTCAATGGCCTCTTTGTCTAGCTTCACCCTGTGCCGTAGGCTCGTCAGGCTTTCAGCCTCTTTGGCGCTGAGGGATTTCCACACTTGAAGATTTTGGTCGATCATCTTGGTGAATTGCTGAGCTCCATCCTGGATTTCTTGGTAAAGCTCGTCGGGTCTTTTCTCAGACGGCGCCTTGAAGTGAGTGTGTCAGTAGCACATCCTACGGCAGCCGTAAGTCGATGACAAACCTGGAGTTTGGTCATTTTGAACACTGTCATCGGTGGAGGTCTGTGAATGTGGGTGGAGGATGACCTGGAGGTCGACGTAGGTAAAGGTTCAAAACTTCGGGAGGTATATTGCGTGCTTTGTCCTGTGGATAGGTTGGTATCACGACTCGCCGCCGACTCGATACTAGCACGGCTATCCGAGCCGTTAGCCACAACAATTTCGCCAGCAGGGGGATCCCGGTCATCAGAGGTCGGCGAGGACCCAGACGCCCTCAGCTTCTTGGCTGCTAGCTGTCGCGAGCTAGCATCTCGGTCATGGGTGTCAGAGATGGACCTCTTGCTCTGGGCTGCCGCAGAAATGGATGATTCCCGGGGCGTTGACTTCTGAACGTCTCTTCCTCCCGTTACTCGGGCCTCCCTGGGACTCGCGGCGGTATTTCTGGGTGTCTCTTGTTCCTGGGTGGCGTCGCCGAGGAAATGCTTCCGAGTGGCCCTGATATCATTCCGATTCAGCCGCTTCCTCTGGGCCAAGGGATGCGTCTCCACCCTCTCCATCATGTATCCACGGACCTGGTCCCATGAAGTGGCAGAAAGCTTCTTGTTTTTCCACAAGGCGACAACACCGTTGAAGGTCTCAAGAACGTCAAAAGTCCAGTTTGTATCGGGGCACTGAGGCATCAGCTCCCAAGGGTATTTTCCCATGAGAGCCTTGACATTTTTAGCAACCCTTCGCTGGCGGTCGTTGTCGAGACTGGCGAATTTTGCATCCTTGGCGAGTTCAGCCATGTCGCTGTCATCAGAGTCGTCTGACAATGCCGCCATTCCGGCTTGATTTGGAGCGTTATTGGCTGCTGGCGATCGAAATGGAACACAATATGGAGGAGAGGAGGAGTTGAAAGATCAGCCCCAGGCTTGGTCGCCAGGGCAATTGAGACAACCAGAGCCTTGTCAGGGTTTGTGATTGCAGCTTGCATCCAAAACAGCGGCAAACGTCCCCCGCTCAGGTGTGGCTGGACGCACTAATCCCTATTAATTCTAGTGCCTCAAGGCCCGTCTTTAGTGGCCGTGGTAGATCTTAGCTACCCCGATAGTGTTATAACGAGTAAATGCATATCTCGCTTTAAGATAAAACACGCAGCTATAGGGTAGGCCACAGCCGAAAACGACACACAACCGTCTGTGCTCACTGCCAACTTATGATTGCACTTTAAAGGATACGGATAAGAAAGAACAAGGATAGTTTTCGGTGAGAGTTTTAGAACTGGGAAGAAACTCGGTACTTCACAAGACAGAAGTGCCGCATTGTTCTCTTACACATACCTTAGGTAGTATCTATTCTTTCAACAAAGACGTATTTAACGAAATCACATCGGGAAACCTAAGCAAGTGGGTCACGTGCCTATTATCGATAATAAGAGAGCTGTGGGGCTATACTTACTAATCCCAGAACTCCATAGAAAACCCACTAAAGATAGGCCAATAAAAAGGATTACAGTTGTGCTTCTTGGCATAAAGCACATGATAAGACACATGTTTCCTAAGATAATACTATCACGCATTACCCACTACCATGTGCAAGGACGTCGCATTATGACATTAGGCGTGCATTGTGTATTCACCGCTATCTTATCATATCTAATCAGGGCAGGATCTATATATGCTGGATCAAATCTTTTTCTATAATTAGAACGTGGTATAATACGTGATAAGCTATTGCAACCATGGTTATCTGCTTTGCTGTCTAACATGCTTGCACCATCCTGCCGCGACTGACTGCCGAGGAAGAACGTGCTGGGGTAAATATTCGGATCTAAGAGGGACTTGTGCCCATGTTATTTGCCAGGAGGCATCAGATATTTCATAGCTTGACCAAACAGGGATTCATATCATCCGCTCTACGTGCATCTTTAAGGACAAGATACACATACATCGGCACTTTCTGGAGTACAAGGTCCGCACCGACCAAGCTTTTCCATTGTTCAGAGTAACTGGTAGACCTTTTCTACCCGCATCTGGTGAGACAATCAAGGAGGTTGGCAGCATCGACGAAGCACTATCTTGATTGCCACTGCTCCATCAAGGGCAGCTTGCTTGCTCGAGAATAAAGAACACATTGATCGACGAAGGACACGTCGATGGAGAAGAAAGAAACGACCAGCAATCCAAGGCTTACAGTAAGGAAGAGGCCATGACTCACAAGGCCCCGGCTTTATCTGTGGAGACTGAACAAAAGACAAGACTGTGATGGCTCCGGTGGGATGGTGAAGCTCTTCGAGGTAGATGTACTAAAAAAAGACAATGCTATCCTGAGTGAGTGTCAGACAGCCATCAAAGGCTCATTAACCGGCCCGTCCTAATGCAAAATGCAAATTTTCCTGTACAGCAAACCGTATACGGAAACAACCAAACGGAAACTTGCTTGGCCAAGTGTGCGGCTCCTCAAACCAGTCATGTAAGCACGTCTTCACAGATCTATACCGCCTGCCGCTCACCTCCGTGCTCGGAATCAATCAATACCACCTAGTGCCCTATCCATGTTTTCCTCTGTCACACAAATACGATGGTGATGCCAAGTGAAAACCGAGAGATGGCGAGCCAAGAAACTGTTACAAATGGGTACAGGGGGCCAAGGTAGCAAGTACACGTTAAAATTTTTCATCGGGTGTGTGGCGGCGGTGCTCGGGGGTTTGGAACAAGGAACTGGCTGATGGCGATATGAGGGTTCCTGAGCCATCACAATAGATCACGAAATAAACAGTAATAAGCGAGTGAGCCGGATGGATGGACCGGCCCCGAAATAGCCTGCTTGCGTTGCGGCTGAAAAAGCCTTCACGGCACACACCGATCCAGGACAGATCGCCGGCATTTAACCCATGACAATTGCAGTGGCAAACAGGCCTTGGCAAGGGGTTCGCTTGGCGGTCTTGTGCCTCCGCCGGCTCCGTCCCGGTACCTGGCATGGTGATGGTGAGCTCACCGAAGCTCATGCCCTGACTGTACGTAGCGACGTAGCGACGTACCCCGAGCAGTCCGGCCGAGACGTGGATACTATTACCATCGAGTTTCGGCCTCCTGATGAGGGTGGTTGGCATCACGCCCGCTTGTGACTCTCAATCTTTTGCCTAGAGGGCCCACCGTGTGGATTTTGCAGCGGGGACTGTCGCCGCCTGACCAGACAATTCGCAACGTGCTGGCCCAACACGGCGGGTCTGGCCGAACCGATCGGACGAGCTTGGGCCATTATTAGATTTGTTTTCCAGGCCCCAAAACTCTTCCCTGTTCTCAGATGAGCCTCTCAAGCCATAGTCTCGAGATTGTGG
This sequence comes from Fusarium setosum, assembly GCA_013623625.1. Classification (NCBI taxonomy): domain Eukaryota; kingdom Fungi; phylum Ascomycota; class Sordariomycetes; order Hypocreales; family Nectriaceae; genus Fusarium; species Fusarium setosum. The sequence goes on along the minus strand of JABFFE010000605.1, from coordinate 39,607 downwards.
ACCCGAGAATCGCGTTGACATGATCTACACTAAGCTTAAATTTTTTTCTCCTTCGTCATGTTCTCGCATCACGTCAATTTCATGAGGGCAAGAGAGAAGATGCAGTTGTGGGACCATGTTACGGGAACAGGCGTTGGCCTTTCACCGTATAAATACAGGGACGGGACAAACGGTTCGTTTGTTTGATGGATTGGACAACAGCAACGACACACACAACAGTCTCATTGAAGCTTCAACAAAGCACCTTCTCTAAAGATGCGAAAGATGGAGCGACCAGAATCACCCGCTGCCATGCTCTTCACTGACAAGACCCCGACAGTTGATGTTGAGAGTGCTCCGACTTCGGCTCCTCCGTCCGAACCGGATAGCTCTCCTCATAACTCTGACAACGAAAAGGAGTTTGACAAGAAAGACATTGAGTCAGACATTGGTGCCTGGCTTTGCGTTTTGGCAGCAGTGTGCTTCCTGATCTCGTCATATGGTAATACCTAACCTCCCCTCCGAATGATGCAGAGGTCGGTCGCTAATAGTGCCACAGGATTCATGAACTCTCTTGGAACAGTTCAATCCCACCTTAGCCTGAACCAACTGAGCGATTACTCTGTCAGTGACGTCGGGTGGATCAACGGACTGTACCTCTTCCTCTCCCTCATCTTCAACTTCCAAATCGGCACCATCCTAGATCGCTATGGCCCGCAGATTCTCAGCCCCATTGCTGCCTGCTTTTCGACCGTCACCTTCTTGCTTCTCGCTGAATGCAAGACGTACTGGCAGTTTATGCTTTGCCTTGGCCTTTTTGGAAGCATCGGCACCGGTATCGGCGCCGTCACAGCAATTAGTGTCGTCGGCAAGCTCTTTATCCGTCGTCGCGGCCTGGCTATGGGCATCGCCGTGATGGGCACATCCCTCGGAGCCATCATCTACCCCATGATGTTGCGCGCTACCTTTGGAAAACTGGGCTGGGCCTGGTCTATGCGACTGGTCGCCCTCGTGGTCGGCTGCCTTACCTCCCTCGGTGTGCTCTGCTTCCTCCCTTTCCGCAGACTTACCGCCAATGCGCAGTCGAGCAACAAGAAGTCCGAGGGAGTAGGCCCAGACCTGTCGGCATTCAGGTCACCATCCTTCGTCTTCACCGCCCTTGGCATCTGCATGGTCGAGTTCGTCGTCTACGGCATTGGCGGCCTTTTGCCGACCATTGCAACAGGAGCCGGCTTTTCCACCGAAGATGGTTACATGCTGCTCTCCATCCTGGGTGCGTGTTCATGCCTTGGTCGTTTTTCGACTGGCTTCGTGGGTGACAAGGTTGGGCCTTTTAATTCGATGATCACCAGCATGGTCGTCATTGTTATTTTGATGTCAACCATCTTCATTCCCTTTAGCACTACGTCCGGCCCTCTCTTGTACACCTTTACCGCACTCTGGGGATACTGCTCTGGGTCATTCTATGTTCTCTCGCCAGTATGCACTGGAAAGACATGCGAGCCCAAGGACTATGCACGGTACTTTGGTAAGTCTTGGCCCCTTTGCATGATAGCATCAAGAACATGAGCTGACTTTTCACAGGGTCCACTAATATGTGCGTGGCGGTCGCGTTGCTCCTAGCTATCCCCTTGAGCGGAATGATGCTGGAGAAGCTGGGCCCTCAACTATTGGCGTGTTTTTACCTTGCCATCATCATTCTGGCAGGTATCTCGTTCGTCGTAGCCCGCGGGCTGCTCATTGGAAACTGGCTGGTTCTCCGGAAGAAGATCTGAAATACATTATGACGGCGCCTGGGTGTTAACTGTTATCCACCGGCATTGAAGCCGATATCTTAATCTTAATATTCTCCGACGAGACATGATGAAGAAAACAGGTAATGGAAAAAGGAACTCAAAAATAGAGATGGGAAAAGGACACAAAATTATAGAAGGGGACGGGAGACTTGAACGGCCTAATGAAAAGGACAAACATGAGATCAACACTGGCGTCAGAGCTCATCTGTAACGTGTTCCGCCAATCTGGGTATTTATTGACTCTCCCGTGGGAGACGCCGTGGATGCCTGACCACGCGACGACGAAAGCCTCATGCCTCGAGATCAATCAGCTTTGCGTGCTTTGACTGATACCCGCACAAAAAGCCCAGAATCTTCCCATAGTCTTTGAAAGCCTCGGTCTTGACAAAGTTGAAATGCTGCTCCCAACTCTCCCATCCGATGAAGAGCACCCAGACGTCCTGATCCTCATTTTCTCCGTCGAGACACCAACCACCCATAGCCTTCCCGTCTCGCGGGGCGTAGTCATCCAACAAATGGCGGGTTTCGCGGAAGAACTTCTCAAAGTCTGCTCTATTCTTTGCAGGCACCTCGTGGTAGCCGAAGCTGACAAGTGGAGTTTGGAGCGGAAGGTCTTGAAGGGCGATGTCTATGCGAATCGTCCTCGTATCGGCAGGGTCAAAGGAAGCGCTAAGAAGTCCGAGAACTTCTGCATGAGGCTGGGAAAGCGTATACTGTTCATGTTCAGCCACTGAAGTCCATTCGCATAGGATGTAGAGGTAGTTTGGGTCTTCGGTCTGTTGGAACCAGTAAACGGACCGCTTGCCAGCAATGACCGACCCCAGGAGTTCCCTAATTCTGCGTGCGCTCTTGCGAAAGCTGGGATCGGAGATGCTGGCTCCGGGTTTCAGGCGCAGGATCGTGAGCTCGCAAATGGCCATGGCAAGGTGGACGACAGTCGACGAGATAGATGGGAGCACCCTAAATCTTGTCGTCAATGAATAGGCAGACAGAAGTTGAAGGTATGCACTCCAGTGGACTGTATGTCCTCTGCCTTGAGACACGCCCAGACGGGTCATCTTTCTTGGTGATGACCCGACAACAGTGACAGCTAGCGTAGCGGTGGTTGGTGGGAGCTTATCGCGGCCTCTGCTATCATTGGTCAGCGACCTCCACTAACAGACCTAGGGCACTTGACAGGCCAACCATGTTAAGTGACACACCACCCTGTCTGTCTACCCGCTGGAGCCAGGTCCAAGTCAGGATGCACTCAGACATCCATGGAACCTACCATGATTTATAGTAGGTTTGGAATGGTTTTCTCCTAAATATATCGCTGCAATACTTAAAGTTAGAGATGCTTAAGGCATGGCCTGCGCAACTGCAAGGAAATCACGTGTTTCACTTCGGGCACACGCATTTGTGTGTTTGTAAATTGCTCCCTTTTCTCCTCCACCTACCTCCTCCCTACCCATCTGCTTCCGGCGAAGCAAACAACCCAACAAAGGATACCCGCTTCACCGCGCGTTTCACTTGCATCATCCACAGACCATGGCGAAAGGCGATGCCCAGTCCGGGCCCTCTCAGTCTCCTGAGCCCGCGACCTCTCCTCTCCCCTCTGAACCCGACGGCGGTGGATTCCCCGACGATTTTAATCCAACAACCAGTCGAGTGCGCCACACCCACCGCATCCGGGACGTCGTTGGGCAGATGCCCTGGCAGTGGCTTGGTGAACTTTCGCCAAAGCATTAGGGAAACACTTTGCTGAATTATCTCGCCATCGCCGTTGAGCACGCCCACGCCAACCCAGGAGTCCACCTAGACGAGGTCAAGGCCTTTCTGCAACGGACTGTTGCCTCTCGTGCCGCCAAGGATGGGGAAGGCTCAGGGTCGGTTCTTCTGGGTGACGCCAGGGCTGCCAAGGAAAAGTTTGCTGGTCGTAATTTGAGGCCCAAACGAGCCCAGAGGCGTAAGAGTGCCCGAATGGTGTCTGACCTAGCCGATGATGGCGAGAGTGATGACCAGGAGCAAGATGCTCAGCAGAGTGTCGAGGGAGGCAAGCATACTGTGGAGCAAGTCGAAGATTCTGACGGCCAAGATGAACTTGCATCCGACACCGACGGTGATCAACCTCAACCCGAGAAGCCCACCTCAGCCAAGCGCATGTCTTCGGTCGACGCCAACAAACAGTCCGAGGCTTTTTCTCCTATCGAACCCACTCTCGATCCGGAGCTTGCCAGCGATGGATCCAACACTAGCCAGGCGACCTCCGGCATCAGGGCTTCCCCAGACCCCGCGCGCGGAAAACGAGAGCGGTCTCTCACGCCCACCGAAATGAGTCGAGTCAACAAGCGAGCTCGAAGAGACAACCGTACAGGCCTTGGAGGACCTATCAATTTGGGGCTAGCTGATGAGGTGAGCCCACTCTACTTTGCCTCTCTGGTCTCTATAGCTAACTGGGTGGGCAGATTACAAACGAACCTCCAGAGCTGGCGGAAGCTGCGCATCGATTTGTTGATTATCTCAATGAGCAGATCCACAGCCTGGACCAGCAGCTCGAGGAGATGCGCAAAGACTACCCTAGCCTCGAGCAATCTCTCCACGAACGAACCGAAGCCCACCAGGAGGAGCTTGACCGCCGCCAAGACGCCCATGATAGGCTTCTAGCGGCGGAAGAGAAGCTTGCCGATGCACAAAAGGGGAAGAAGAAACTCGAGAGTTGCCGGAAGAGCCTGGATGATGTCAAGGAGGCATGTATACAGATCTCACTGGAACATTTCAAGGCTCTTGAGAAGGATCACCGCGCCCAGGTAGCGGTTAACGACAATAAACTTTCCAAGGCTGCGCATGAGGTTGAGACTGCAAAAGCCAATCTTGGTGCTGCTGAACGAGCTGCCCGTTCTGCTTCAGTTTCGCAGAGCGAAATCAATGCCGAGCTCCAGGAGATGATGGCATCCGGGACGGCCATCGCCGATCAGATGAGGCATGCTGGTATTCTCGGACGTCTGGTGGTGATGGGATCCCCTGCCATCGCCATTTTGGAGAAGATCTTCGAGGCAAAGGACATATCGCTGATAGATCTTCTCAAGGAGATTCAGTCAGAAGGGACAGCCTCTTCCGAGACTTCCGAGTAACTCACCTCGGAGAAGATATCTGTCCAGCCAATTGCTTAGATCACGATGGTTGATGACGCGTTGGGAACCAGGAAGGGTTACTATCCTGGATGGTTTGGAGGATACGCTGCATCAGAAGTGATGGGACAAGATGGCCCAGAGTTTGGCTAGCAGGAGAGAGGCCTGAGATTTGTATAATAGCTGTCCTATATAGCAGGACTGAGATAAAAGACCGTTGTTTAGAGATGGTTGGACCAATGCCCTCATTGGAAGTCTAATCAAGTTATGATAGGTGGCATTGCGCACGCCATACGCGTTTCTCACCGCGAATCTCCCTTTCGTGTCTGTCTGCTCCACTTTTAAACGATGACGTCACAGAATGGTTACCTGAAACATATATGGTCCTTTCCCACAATTGCGGTCTTTGCCCACTAGCCGTGCCACTTGACTGAAACACTTGGCATCCGCCCAAGCGAAAAGCACTGCCCAATCGCACGTTTCACGTGCGGATGCGATATGAAGCGGACCTATGACGAGCCAGTTGACCGGAGCTTCGGCTTGTTCGGTCGCCCGTGAGTCCCGATCCGTGGGCTCATGACTTTCCCCGTTTGTAATTTTGTTCTTCCTCCTGTTTTGGAAGAACATGTCGGCCGAGGGGTCTATAGCTTGTTTTGTATGGTAGTATTGACGGTGAATTCGGGTATAACATGCGATCTAAGAGCATTGGTGCTGTTATTTTGCCGCATGTCGAGTGCGAGAGGCTATTCTCGGTAAACATGCTCGAGATCTTTCGAGAGAGTGCCCCCACGACTCGATGGGTTTGAAAGCTGCCCCGGGTCCCATTTAATAACCTTTAGAGTACCACGGAGCTAACTACCTAAATAACTTTAACCTTCTCGTAACGGAAAGCCGTAAGTGCCGGTAGAAGACTGCTTGTGGATAGTCACCATGTTGCATAAGCCAGGCCGGTTAACTTGAAACCATTCGCGAACTCTAAATCATTAAATGAGTAAAGAGTAGGAAAACGCCTGGATAACTCGAAACTATGAAGCCTCGGAGACGACCCTCATATTAACTGGTGCCCTCGGCTTCTCCCTATCTTCTCCACAAAGCTACACATTCTTTTGCAACACCATATTGTTTATTCTTCACTCGTTCCAACAATACAGCAATATGCAGACCAAGGCTATCCTCGCTCTCGCTGCTATAGCCGCTCAGGCGAACGCCTTTCCTTTTGAGGCCCTGGTGGCCCGCGCCCTTCATTCCCGTGACGTTATCGACCATGACGCTGTTCAACCTTTTGAGGAGACTGTTCAGACCGGCGCCATTGGAGACGCAATCAAGAAATTCGAGCCGTTCCTTCACATCGCCCATGGTTGCCAGTCTTATCCTGCCGTGGATGCCGATGGAAACACGAGGTGATTAAAGCCCAGGTCGACTTTTCCTTGACAAGTCACTGACCCCATTGTAGTGGTGGTCTCAAAGTTTCGGGTACTTCAAGCGGTGGCTGCAGTGACGATTCCAAAGGACAGACCTATGTCCGCGCCAAGGAGCGCAACGGCCAGCTCGCCATCATGTACGCCTGGTACATGCCCAAGGACATGCCCAATGACGGAGTTTCTACTGGCGCCCACCGCCACGACTGGGAGAACGTGGTGGTTTTTGTTGACAGCACAGAGAATGCTCAGCTTGTCAGCGCCGCCGCGTCGGGGCATGGCAGCTACAAGAAGACGAATTCGCCTCAGCGAGAGGGCGACCGACTCAAGGTTGAGTATTTCACCAACTTCCCGACCAACCATGAACTTCAGTTCACCGACACTCTGGGTCGGGACCTTGCGCTCGTTGATTGGGATGCCATTCCCCAGCCCGCCCGGGAGGCTTTGAACAACACCGACTTTGATAAGGCTACTGTGCCTTTTAAGGATGACGTCTTTGACAGCAACCTTGACAAAGCTGCATCCTAAGACGGCCTCCGACAAAGAGCACTCGAGCTGAGCACCAAGAAGTCTGGAGAGGAATTGTCAAGACATGCCTAGCACATCCGGGATAGTTCTGGACTGTTTATTCTATTCCATGTATCTGTTTGATAGTCGTACATAAAACTGAACCAAAGTAACTCGCATAGTAAGGCGTCGTACCTCGCAGCAACTACTGGTACGATACTTGGAGTCTTTCTATATTTAGATGCCTAAATTCGTGTGTACACTTGATGTGGCGGCTGTTAGTCATTGTTGCCCTGATGTGGTTGGTGGAACTTTGTCGCTCAGACGTCCTCCTCAGCTCATCTTGGTGGCTTAACACGCAACGCCCCTCCTGATCTATGAGCCATATCTCAAAATGGAGCATTGTGAAGATAACGATCTTGGTGGCTCAGGTGCGTTCTGTTATCCACGGCTAGAGGAATTTGTCGCATGAATACATATGAGCAATTATGTTCTGTAGGGCTGGACAGATAGTGACCTGACAGGCACAACAGGTACGTGACATACCGGAAACCAGGAAAGGCTTCTGAGACTTCATCAGAAACAAATTACGAGGAGAGGAATAAAAGTTGTGTTGATTATTTCGCAACGGATTGTGTCATCGTGTTACTTGCTTATGACCAGTGCTGCTATATGCGATCCCAGTCTATCAGGAGCTCCTCCTTCACGCGTAGATTGGTATTGTCTCTCGACGGCAGCTAGAAATTCACTAATCCGCCGAAGATACGTAAAAGAAGGTTAGACAAGCTATATAAACTCTGCCCGAGAGATCGAAAATAGACGCTGAGATGGCTCTGGCCACGTGAGTCAGAAGGAACTGCCACCTGATGAATTTCTCGACAGCCCTTCCGTCATTCATATGGACTCAGTTGATTCCCCTCTCTGATTATACTTTGTTCGTCTAGTAGCTAGAGTTCTGTGCATCTGGCCTGATGTTTGAGTGGTGTGATTGCGCTGACGCCATTTACTACATCAAAGTTTGCAACGTGAGCGCAGGTCCCAAAGTTTTCTTTGCTCCCCTCTTTCTTCTCGGCTGGTACTCTTGAATCATAGCTTTTTTCTCTTTTCAAGCATGGCTGCTGCTAACGAATAGGAGCACTTCTTTACTGGTGATCCCGACTGACCGCCACTGAGCCGCTTCCTGACTTCGTTGCTAGCAATGAGCATTAGCCATGATGTTGACTAGTACGTAACATCCTTATCTCTCTTACCAGCTCTATAGGTTATCGTTTTTGATGCGGGTCCTCGGCCACTCGGTCCACCACTCCACAAGTATCGACCGGCATCACCGCATGGTAGATATCAGCTCAGGATCTTTTTCTCAATACTGTTTTTCTCTACCCCGTCCCCCTCGCCTTCACCGGCGGCGGCGGTCCCGACGTAGTCTTTCGGACGCTGGTTGCTGGTCTAGGTGTGATAAGCGGCATATACGAACGTTTGGGCTACGACTCTGTTCGCCCGCGGGAGGCTCGGTCTGAAAACGACCGCATGTCATCGTGGACTTAGCTGCGTCGGATACTAGGTTTCCTTGCCAACCGTGCCTCCTGACAACACCGTATCCGTGAAAATGCGTCGCTCTCAGATGATTTTGATAGTCCCGGTATATGTGATGGCATATTTGGTACGCGATGGGACGTGGTCGTTGCGCGTCGTCACAATGCAGCAGGGTCAGCGAGCGGCTATCAGTCATGTAAAGTAATATGGATGGACAAAATATGGTATGATGGAGTCGGGGCTTCGTTCGATTTAACCCCGACGTCTGTTGATATATGCAGAGCTGATGTCGTACAAGAGGACCTCTCCCCGCATGCCAGGGTTACGTGGTGTTTCAGTTTGAGTGAGCACGGCTCTGCCGGCCTCAGCGGTTAACAAAGGGTGACAATCAATTCCAACGCAAATAACGTTTGATGCTTGCAGGAGTTAGTTGGCGACGGCGCCATCAAGCCCACGCCTCATCCGATTGTGCGACACTCGGTTTCTGCGTGAGCAAGTATGAGCCAGTTAAGGCGCCTGGTTGATCTCATAACCCCGCCCAGGCCGAGCAGGATACCTGGGTACAGTAGGTATTCCGATTCGCATTCCAGAGTATGTGCTTGTATATGCTGTTTCCCAAGTGATTTCCAGAGACGCGCTTTGTCAACTAAAAGCCTACTGACCTCACCAAGTTTGCCAGCTCTTCTCCCTGTTCCGTACCTAGTGTTTGATCCCTAGCCCAGCCCACAACTGAATCCTTCCGCCATGCCCTTCTTTTCCAAGAACCTGCTTCGAACAGAGTCTGTCGTCTCTGGGAATAGACCATGTGTTGCTAGAAGACTGCATTCGTTGGATGGTCCTTCGACATGCAATCGTCTTCCGCCGTGGCCTCGAAATCCTTGTCCATCGCCTTACGACGTCCTTGGTATTGAAGCTGGCAAGGCCTACAACAAAGCAAACTTTCGAAGCCTTGTCAAGCTCTATCACCCTGACGTTCATGGCCAAAACGCTGCCATCAACTCTCTCCCGCGTGCAACTCGCTTGGAGCGATACCATCTCATTGTCGCCGCCCACGAGCTTCTCAGCGACCAAAGCAAACGGAAGATGTATGATTATTACAATGTTGGCTGGGCTTTCAAGAGTCACTCTGCCGAGTCAGGAACGACAAATCCCCGGTCGGGATGGCCGACCTCCAACTCATACCCGTCAGCCACCGAGGACCCCACGCCAGCTGGTATGACCGGGCATTACAAGACTATGCGCCAGGAGCCTATATACGCTTCCAATGGGGTGTTTGCAGTTGTGCTCCTCATCATCGCCATGGGAGGTGCCATCACGCAAAATGAGCGAGCCAGGACCTCGAGGCGGCAGCACCAGCAGGTACAACTGGCGCTTCATGATTCCATCCTAAGTGAACTCCAAGATGTCATTTTTCAGTCAGGAGACAAGGACAAGGATGAGAGAGTATTGGAATTCCTCGCTCGGAGGTATATTGGGTTGACCAAGTATGATGGACACTATCACCATTTGGAGAGTGGACTGGAGGAAAATATCTGTCGGCACTGATATCTAGAGGGTCGAATAGACCAGATGAAAAGGCGCAAGGTGGGGGTTTCCAAGATAATTTAGTGTCAGATATTACGTGGGCGAGTTTCAGGTAGCCCTTTGGTTCGGAATAGGGAGAGAAACCAAACTTGATACCGTTTCATGGCAACCAGTTGTCCGGGTATGTTTTGTTTACATCTGATAGGATGAGAAATGGTATTAAATTTATGGGTATCTCTTGCTTCTATATCGTCCAATTTTAGACAGGCATGGTTACATATCGCTCTTTGGTAGACTTCGACGATTCCAGTTTTTCCAAGAGTCAAGATGAACATAACTATCGAGAGTACATTGCCATTACATACGTGACACGCTGCAATGGATATTGCTTTACAAGAACTCTCGTAACTGAATCTTCAACACAATATCCAATATTACAATAGCTCCAGTGTTCAACATGGGCCTGTGGGAGACTGTACGACGTACAGCTACCCGTTGTGTGGTTCAAAACATGTTGGCCTCGAGCGAAGTCATTCTTGGAACAGCTTATAGTGAGAGGAGATTGGCCTCACCCAGCTCTCCCTGTGGAAACCTAGCGTTGAATCCAATCACAGACCGAACCTGGGTGAACGTCGACGTCTGAATGGACAGCTTCTGATCCGAGACCAACCATCTGACTCCTTCACTGCAGGGGGGAGTGGTCAAGGATCCGTCATATCTGGTTTCAAAATCAGCATTTTGGTTCCATTAAAGCATACAGCCCGACTTGGAGGATGAACTCACGTTTGGAAGGATCCTGCTGCCAGAGTGTTGACCAACTCGGACATGACGAGAGGCTTTGTCTTGGTTACCGTTCCAGGCTGCGAAATCTCCCCAACTGAGCCCAAGACCGTTTCAAGAAGGGTAGAAGATGAAACGGCAGCGGTTGATGGAGCGTTGACATGGAAAAAGCTGCCTTCGATGCCGGGGAGTTGCCGCTTGTCCTGTTTCTCGACCGTCCTCTTCCGGAGCTTCTTCACAAAACCGTCCTTGGACTTTACTTGGCGAGCCTCTGGGGTAGAAACCGGCGCGGGCTCAGGTGTAGTTGCATTTCCTCCACCTGCACCTCCAGCGCCGTCCTCGAGGTCAACAAAGACACCCACAACAGCAACCTCGGCGTCAGGGCCCTCCCAGACCATGTGCATCTCCATTGCCATGCTAGTGCCGTTGTCCAAATGCTCACTTGGCAGGTGGAAATGGAACTGTTGAAGGGTATAGCTGACGCCGCCGAAAGTCATGTTGCCCTGTCCGGCAACTACCTCAACCGTGGTACCCAGGTTTTCGAACTCGGTGCCTTCAGCGAGGTCGGGTATGGAGAGGGCAAGTTCGGCAGCGGGGATGCTAGTGAAGGATCCAGAGACCATGTCGATGGGAGATTGATTCTTGCCGGTCGAGCAGAGTGCGTTTGCTTCGGGGTCGAGGGCCACCCAGTTCGTCGGACCCTATAAGGATGATCATGGTTACCAATTATTCGTGCAGATCATCACACACACACACACACATCATTTTTGACAGTTTTCTAGTTCATATAGGGGAGGGGGCTGGTAGAAACATACAGTTTTGCCGGTGTATCCAAAGTCATTGACTTCAACGGTGCCTCCCTCCGCTCTTGGGTGTAGCAGAGTTCCATACGCGCAAGAAGCCCAAGCACTGGGAGCAAAGGCAACCAGAAGCCATGCTGTCAGGGACACAAAGCCAGCCATTGATGCGTTGATTAGATGCAAGATAAAAAGTCAATGGAATAAAACGAAGGGTAATGCGCCGGCGCAGATAGTGAACTGGAACGAAGGGATAAAGTATAAAGTAAAAGGAAACAAGGAACCGGCCCCGAAGCGAAGAAGAAGAAAGAGGTCAAGAAAGACAAAACAGTCGAAGCACGACTCACAAACAGAGTTGATGGGCAGCGAGGGCGATTCTTATGAAGTTCCAGCGTCGCATTGCGGATATCGACTGCGTGGTAGTAGACGCAAGCCACCAAACAACCCAGCCCCCTTGATACCAGGAATAGCAATTCTTCGTCTACATTGCCTCTTAGAGTTTTAAGGTTGGGGGCTCATCGATTCGTGCGTCGCTGGATCTCAGGTTAAAACGACATTGCGACGTGTCAAGACGCGCCTAAACACGATAACCTCAACATCCGGGGAAGCTAAATGGGCAGAACCTCGGACACGGAGGCGCTGAAAATTGCACGCGCGGCACATGGTTTTAGTCGATTGTGCAGGGGTTCGGTGGCGTCCCACCAGAGGAGTCCAAAACAGTTCTCTGACGCTTGGCACCGGGTCAGACGTGAAACAGCTAGCCACGACGGCGAGAAGCGCTTTTGAGGGTAAAAACAAGGTCTTTGCAAGCCCCCTTAAGGAGCTTCAAGAAACTACTCCGGTTGCATGTTGTCTCGACGTCCATTCTCTGACGCCTAGTGGCGGCCACGCGCCTAGTTTAAACACAAAGGGGACGGAGATGCTACCCAGCTATACCAAGCACGGCTGGTAGATAAGAATTCTAGCTTGGTAAATCAAATTATGCTTAATTTTAGTATATCGGTAACTTATTCTTATTACAAATGTTGTTGATAAGCCGCGTTCTCTTCCCCTGTCCCTTCGCAGTTGCGGGCGTTTGTTGAAATTGGATACTACCTTGGAGTGCTCGGCATTGATTCGACAAGTAAGTCGTCCGCGTTTTCAGTTTCCCGGATGATCATTAAGCTTATTCCTTGTGATTTGTCTGCTCAAACCGTCAGATCAATCGGTGAAAACCGCAAGAAAAGACGCCTGCTCCTGCGTTGGCATCGGGTTTATTGTGATGCTGAGGATGTGGAAAGCCACCGTGTTCTTTGTTGCATTGCGTTCAAAGTTGATGTGTCAAAAATTGCATTCGGGCCGCTGTGACTTTGTTGACTTCCTAATCCCCCGAAACCTTCTGCCGCTAGATTAGCCTTTCAACATGGCATTGTGTGGCAGGTGGTGGTTTAATGTGGAAGAGAGGAAGTCCCACGTGGGGAATTGCAGTCTTCATAGCCTCTGAGAGGCAAAATAACCTGTTATTATACATCAGAACTAAGTTCTGACTCTTCTTATCATGTAGGCAGGAACATAATATTAGGTAGCCATATTAGCATCGGGTTTGTTGTGATGCTAGAGATGTAGAAAGACACGGTACTCTTTGTTATTATGAAGGCAACTTAATCTGTGATCGTTTTCCTGCCGGGATCTGGGGACCTGATCATCTAAACTCTGTGATAACATCACCAAGTAGACTAGGGTCTCTTTATCCTTTATGCCTGTAGTCCAAGGCTGGTCAAATACTTCGAGGTTTCATCGTTCTATGCAACCGATTGGATGGACTTGAGCACTTTCGCTACATGTTGGTATTGTATTATACTGACTGTATACTATTTTCGGTTTTGCCCCATGCTCGCTATATTACACCAAACCCCCTCTCTTCCTATGGCAATCGGTCACCAGCCGACATCACCTCGCAGCTATTATCCTGCCACGCCTCCATCTCGCCATCAGACCTGCTGAGCCATCATGTGTCGCCCCTCTCACGAGGTAGTAGCGTCAAATGACAAGAATGTTGAGGCTTGGCCTGCAGCATCCTCATCCTGAGAGATGTTGTTCTGCAGTTTCGTGTTCTCCTCGTCCAGCTTGTCAGCGACGTCCTCGCCCTGGGCTTGTTGAGCCTGAAGCTTCAGCATGGTAGCGGTCAGCTTGAGGACCTTGTTCTTGATCTTGCCGCGCTATACAAATTGTTAATTTTCTCTTCTGGCGTTGTGCGCAGTGGTGAAGCTTACCTGGAGGGCATCAGCTGCTTCGCCGGTTGCGGCATCGATGGCAGGGTTGAACGCCTCGTCTTCGGCATCGTTCGCAATCGAGTTGACGCTGTCCAAGAAATCCAGGTCGGACTTCTCAACCGTGCTCAGGTCAGCAGGCAGGCCGCTGAGCTTGTCAAGAGCCTCCTGCTTGGCGTTGCCCGCAGTGCCACCGCTGATGGACAGATCATTGTAGGTGGATGTGCTGAACACGGCTCGCTTGTTGAAGGGGGCGGCGAGAGCAGTGGCAGCGAAGCCGATGGCGAACAGAGAGAACTTCATTTTGGCGATGAGTCGAGATGGATTAATAGTTGGTGATGTGGATGTGGGGATTGGTCGCAGACCGATATCAGGAAGAGGATATTAAAAGAAGAGATAACTCTTTACAGCACAGCTGCAGAACGAATTGAAGATGGTAGGTTGAGAGAAGGATGATGAGTTGGATTGAAGTGAAGTGAGGTCGAGATCAACTTTGTCGAGCATTTCCACAGCCTTTAATACTTCAACAAGATGACTCCTAACTAGGCTCTTGAGACGCCATCGTCTGGAGTCAGGCTTTAGGCGAGCTTTTGCGACATGCCAGATTCATTCAGGTTAGACTGCCCGACGGTTAAAGGCCTCGGCCTCTTCTCAGACATACTGGTCCAATAGGCGAAGGGTCTGTCAGCCATGCCAAACCATCATGTTCTAAATTCAGGTAGTTCCCAGCCGCAGAGGGCTCAGAGTTCGAGTGTCAAGTGTCAACAGTCGGATCTCGGATCGTGGTGGAACAGTCGCTTAGAGCGTCACTGCCTGGCAGACCCCTGTCAAAACCACTACGCCGTCATCCCAAACAAGGGGGTGACCTTGTTCGTCGCATCTCGTCGCATCGCGTCTCAACTCTGATTGGGCTGCCGCCAGAGCGGGCGTTTATCCCGATTTGTAAATCTTGAACTCGGCACAAGACATTCCCGTAATTTGATGGACAATTGAAGTCAAGCGTAGTCAACTAGTAGCGGCGCAACGAAAGACAGCACCTCTCATCCCAACCCAATCTTTAAGCTGGACGTTTGAGTAATAACTCTACTCAAACCCTAAAGTAGATCGGAGGAAACACAATCTATTCTGCGACACATCTCTCGCGTGGCCTTTAGTCTGAGACAGTCAGCTCAAAGGGCGCAAGATCTGGCAGCATCTAAAAACGGGTAAACAAGGGGCACGCTAGAGGTTGGACTCCCGTAGCCCCGGTCGGTCGACGATGTCTCCAGCCATCTCGGATATGACCCGGACACTCTTCGTCCTGGCAGAACCAATGCCTCAGGCAACAAATTAGCCATGATGACTTGCCGTCAAGGTACCCTAGAGGCAGTCGTTTACGACTGAATATCGATAGATGCCTTGACATGTACGCTCTAACAATCTCCTGTCCAAGTTATTTTTACATAATGTTACCCAAATAGGTTTCTTCCATGACTCATCCCAAGTTTGCTGTAGAATTATTAGCTGCACTTTTGTTGTGATAACCTTGATCTGATGTAACGCATAGTTGCTAGTATAACCGACAAAGTCGGTGAGCGTTTCCTACCTGCAGGCTTTGTGGGCAATGCCATATGTTAATAATAGAAATCAGGCTAAGAGGAGGCAATTTTAATTATACGCGCATTGAATCTTGCTCGGCTTCCAAGCGGCCATGTTTGTTGAGGGGAGCAGGGTCGATCAAGAAAAGCTTCTCTTCACAGCCTGATCTCACCTAAGTTGTGATGTTCCCGCTCCATATTCTCTACAGGTGATTTGTTTTATTTTTCTGAAGAACCTATTCTGGGTATACCGTATCGCTATGTACAAGGCTTTTGGATAAAGAACACCAGCCCCCTCGTCTCTGGGGCCCCTGTCGAATTCTCATGTGTCTGCCACGTGACCCATATTAGGTAGGATATAGCCTCTCGGGCCGTTGTTGCATTATTCTCCCTTAAACGTGGCATTGCTAAATCGTCTATGTTCTTGATAGAGTTTCACGTAGTTTCTCTGCCTCTGCTGAAGGTTTGAATCGACTCTAGTCTGGACGTTGGTATCAGCTGGTGAAGAGGTGCGTCCAAGAGCTGCGTCGGGTTATGATGCCAGAGATGTAAGCAGAAACGAGCTCTTTGTTATGGTGGACGGGACCTTCCCTTGAAGGAGCAAACTGTACATGAGGTAGTACAAACGCCGTCTTGTAAAGCCGTGATCTTGGGACGGCTCACGAACCTGCGGCATGCCTTTATTCAGTGCTCTCAACCCAAAGGGTTTTCTTTAGCGGTACACTCAGCCCCCACAAGAGGACCGAGGAGACGCCGACCTCTACCGATTATAGATCAAGATTCATATTTAATGCATATGCCATTAACCAGGTCTATCGTCACCTGGACCGCTTTGGTGGGTCAGCGACATGCCATCATGTGCATCCCGAGGCCAGGCTTGGGTATGTGTCAAGGTGCTAACAGGTCCACCATATGCTCGCCGAGAATCTCTGATTTCCTCATTCAGAACTACATGAGTACGAGCGTTGTATCATTTCACTTCCATAATGTACCTGCCGATGTGAGTTGCTTTCTGTTCTATCAAGGGCAGGCCGCTTCCACATCAACAAAGAATACAGTTCCACGATCTAACATGGGCACGGATGATCATGGGTAATGTTGTGGACCCATCAAAGAGCGAACCTTTTTTCGTATAAGAAGCAGATATACTGACCTAGAACCTGCAGGCATCTCAGTGGGAAGCACCTCGCAAAGTTGTCGACCGGGCTGTGACAAAGGCAAAAGGAAGCTATGCCAGGGATCATTTGAAATGGAGAGTAAGATGACTATGTATTACCAGTAAGAAAGAGCCAAGTAGGAGCTGGAGTTGAAGGGTCTTAGGACAGACTTGCCTATCTGACGTATCTACATCAACATCTGGCTGCTATTGGGAGTCATTATCAATTATGAGTTTTCATGGCATTGGCTGCAAGGTAGTTTCGAAGCATCCGAGAATGGAGTTACTGGATAGTGGCGGGAATGGGCTGACCACGGCTCTTTCTGACAGTGTAGCAGAGAGGGACAGCCAATAATGTGATGAACACTGACCGGGGCGACTGGAAAAAGCTAGGATTCCCGTATTCGTCATCATAGAACAGGGGACTGATTGGTCTACAGAACGCTACCACCCAAAAGGCTTGGCATCTTGCCACCAAAGGACCGCAAACCTTCTCCAACCGCCTGCTTGCTGGGCGAGACTTGTCCGCTTCTAGGTAATGGCAAGCGTTGTCAGCAATCGAGAGTCTTGGGCCCAAGGATCACGGCCAGCTGGTCCTGCTTTTTACCTCAACAAGCTACCGTACCTTGGTTCTTTCTTGTCTTACCGCAGAAGAACATAAGTTGCGAAGCTTAGTGCGCACGTTTGAGCGAGTTTCACTTCAATGGCTTCACAAGCCCCGGGTCTGGCTGGCCTGCGAGATGGAGAACCCCGCAAGGGTTCCGGCCTATCCTACGTCAAGTATTGCCAAACGTGAGTTGAAATAGAACCACCTGAGGCTTGGCAAGAGCTCTTGTTTGGCTCAAGAAAGAGAGAGCAGCCACATGCCTGTGAACAGGCAGGTTACTCATGCAAGCATTACCCAACTTTTGAACCCAAGACCAGGATCTAGACTGTTCCCGACGCCAGCTTTTGTGTGGGAGTCGTTATTTATGGTAAATAGAACCCAGCTAGACCAGCCATGTTGCTCAATTCCCCTCCAGCAACCAACACGAGACACCAGAGCCAAGATACAGGGGTGATTATGGTTCTTACCTTAAATCCTTACCCGCATCCCATTCCACATCAGTGATTACTATATATACCGTGCTTTCAGAGCCCTCTCACACTTGTTCACTCCCAACGCACCATATCATCTCATCGTCTCAAACGCTACCATGCGGCCGCTCACTTTGCCGCCGGCTCTCGCAAGCCTCCTATGCATGAGGGCTTGGGCGCATACAACCACCGGCAGAGAGAGATATGGCGTCATTGGCTACGGTATCGTCATGTATGATCCGCCCTGTGCCTTTGGATGTATCGACACCGTCAAGAAATGGCCGCTGAAGTGTTCTGACGACCACGGTATGGATATGGACATGGATATGAGCTCCATGGACATGGATGACCCAACCCCCGAGTGTAAAGCGACCAACGACCCGTTTCTTCAAACCATGGCCTGGTGTTTCCACACTCACTGTTCAGAAGTCCAGAACTCGACGATTGAGAAGGTCTGGGAAATGGATATTGTCGGGCGACTAAAGGTACAGCCGACGCCCAAGTACTCATATCAGGTTGCTCTTTCTCGAGCCTTCAAGAGCCCTCCCACCACCGTAGTTGATTCTGATGCCATTCTGAATACGACCTCTTTGGTGGACGAGGAAAGATGGCTGTCAAATTTCAACGGCGACAATGGGTTCGAGACGATGGAAATCCTTACCGAGAGATACGGGTGAGTCCTCAGAAAAGACACAATTCGGGATTTGCTCCCAGTTAACAGTCAAGATAGAATCGTCCTCATGGCTACCTGCGTTGCTATTCCCGTCGTTTTTTCTTGGCTTCGTTTCCTCCCTTTGTCCCAAACTCTCGTATCCAGGTTTTACGCCACTTTCATTGACCCTCCCTTGTTCGGCCGTTATCATTCTGTGCCGGTTCTTGGACTTGGTTTCATTCCTACTCGCGGCCAAGGGCTCTTCATCGCCTAAATATGGATCATCAACATCATTCTCTCTGCTGTGGGATACCAAGTCAGGGACCCCATGTCTTGGTATGGCTCGACTGAGCAGCAGCTCATTGCCTACATCAGCAACCGCGTGGGAATCCTGAGCTTTGTCAACCTGGCCCTTGCGGTTCTCTTTTCGAGCCGCAACAACATTCTGCTATTCGTCACCAACTGGTCTCATGGCACGTTCCTTCTTCTCCACCGTTGGATTGCAGTTATCTGCATGCTGCAGGCGTGTCTCCATTCGGCCATCTACCTACAGTTCTACCTTGATCCGCTGACTGGCGAGGGTGCCTACGAGGAGGAGAGCAAGCTGGACTACTGGATCTGGGGAATCGTCGCTACCTTAGGCCTGGTTCTTCTCATGCCTCTGTCCATTCTCCCGCTCCGCAACAAGCTTTACGAGGCTTTTCTTGCATCACACGTGGTTCTTGCTCTCCTATCCATGATCGGCTGTTTACTGCACATCTTTTATCGCTATGAATGGCAATGGGGATACCAGACGTGGGTTTGGATCTCTTTCGCCTTTTGGATCTTTGACCGTTTCTTGGCCAGGCCGTTGAAACTGGTCAGGAATGGTGTAAAGAGGGCCTTCGTTACCGTCATAGATGACGACTACTTGCAAGTCACGATTCCTGGTGCCGAGGCTGAAGGTCATGTTTACCTCTATTTTCCGACTCTCACATGGCGCTTCTGGGAGAATCACCCGTTCTCGGTAGCTCCTATCTCAGGTGGTCCTGGACGCTCTGACACAGCGCAATGTCAGAGCCACTCTGACAATGCCAACGACGAGGTTGAGAAGAAGGTTCCCAGGGCAGCGGATTTGGAACAATTCCCAAATGGGAAGTCTGATACTGGCGTGGTCTTTTTTATTCGACGACATAGCGGTTTGACGTCTCACTTGGTATTAGGGGGGAACAAGGGCATTCCTGTGCTGGTGGAGGGCTCATATGGCCCCCAAGAGTCTATCCTACCGTCTCCATCCCGGTACCCATCAGTCGAATACCCAAACATCATCTGCGTAGCGGGTGGAGTTGGCATTACCGGAGTGCTGCCTTGTCTTGACTCTAAGCCGAGTGTGATGGGGATCCCAGGCAAGAAGAAGCTGTTCTGGGGAGTGAGGACAGAGCCTCTGGTGCAAGCAGTGAGGGACATCATTCCCAGTTGTCACCAAGCCGAGGCCGGACAAGAGACCTGGAATGACTTTGAAGTTTGCATTTCAGTAGGAAAACGTTTCGATCTCAAGGCCGTCCTGGCGGAAGAACTTGGCAGTGTTGTTGGTGGCACTACGGTTGTCGTCTGTGGACCACCTGGCATGGCTGATGAGGTCAGGGTTGCTGTGGGAGAGCTGGGGAGGAATGGGGCGGTTGCGAGGCTGCTCGAGGAAAGTTTTGCTTGGTGATGCCCCAGGCTTCAACGAATGGACTTGAGAGGATGATAGGAAGACTGGTAGCTGGACCCGTAAGCCTTCGACGACCAAGGCAAATAAAGGTTGTACACATTGAATGGACTTGCATCTGGGAAACTTGAGTCAGGACTTCCATGCAAACCGTAACGAATTGAGCCGTTACGTACTCTTCAATAAATCGTCAGACAATATCAAACACGCTGCATTCTCCCATGATCTTTCCCCTTGTTTATCCCTTCTCACCCGGTTTACGGCCTATAATAAATCGGTAACTCGTAATCAATCGTAAATCCCGACTCCGAAACTCCTTCTTGACGCCGTCCATTAACACCATAACCTGGTCTTTTGAATAGTTCCAGACGCGCGTGAAGAGCGCTGGAGTATGTGACTCAACCGACATTTGCATATGGGTAAGTTCGAAGCGACCCAGCTCCTTGAGCATCGGATCCTTGGCCCATGGCCCGACAGGTATCTGCGTAGATGATAAGTTGATCAGCTTTAGTCGAGTACCTCGGAGTGAATGGTGCTTACCCGACAAACACGCTCTTGGACGTCTTGAAACCCAGCATCTATCATCCACTGCTTGTGATACTTGGCAACATTGATCTGCCTTCCAAACATTTTGCTCGCACCGTCCAACTTATCAACCCATTCCATTGTCCGCGGCGCTCGGTCACAGCTATCGTCGTCACTAAAGATCCACGCGTCGTACTCTTGCATCTCGACCCAACCGCCCGGCTTGAGATTGTGCATGACCTGGCCATAGAACCGTGACCAATCTGAAGAGGTGCCACTTAATGCGCGACCATGGATGTAGTCGAACCGCTCATGCTGGCGATACGTCCACTCGTCTTCGTAGTCATCCACACGGAACGAACAGTTTGTGGGAACCCACTCTGGCTGAATGGGTGAGAGGTCGATGCCCGAGACAAGGGCGTTGGGAAACTCGTCAGCCATCTCGATTGCCCAAATGCCCGTGCCTGTGCCAAGATCTAGGATACGGAGCCCGGCCTGTTCGCTTGGGTTTGGCAACGGGGCGGTATAGAGGTCACCGCCAAGAAGAAGACGCCAGATGTGATGCTGAAGATCAAGGCGCTGCTGTTCTTGGTCGTCGTTTGGTAGCACATACTGGCCCTCCCGATACGCATGGTATCGACGGCCGTTTTCGTACTGATAGTGAAAGATGGATGATGTTATTGATCTTGGATAGGCAGAATCCCTGTCTGAGCCATAGGCGGAATCTCTGTCGTCGTCGCCAAACGCGTCTTCTTCCTGCAGTGATGTCAGCGGACCTCGAGTAAAGCGGCGTGTGCACAGGCAGCCTAGCTCACATCGACCTGTAGAGGTGCCGGTTGGTGTGTGTATGCCGTTGGGGTCATCGGCTGCGCCTCCAGTGTCGAAGGATCCGAGAAACCCGGTGGAGCGGATCCGACGGTCGCGTCGCGCCCAGCGCCTACGGAGGATGGCGACGCGGGCGGCGAGGGCGTGGCGTCCCCCATGGTTGAATCTATCTTGGCTTCGACTAGGCTATCTCGGTAGATGAGGTATGGAGACGCCGTCGATGGCTCGCCGGTGAGCCCATCGAATGTCTCCGACAGTCTCGAGATTGGTCCATCTGGGAGACCCCGCGTTGCGCGCCAGCGTCAGGGGTCTTGATTACATAACCCGCCACCTGTATGAACCTCGGTTTCACCCATTGAAAATGTAACATGAAGTAATAATGGACTTAATACAGGGCCAGGTATGCAATTTCGTGCGATAAATCTCCGACAGCCGAGGTCAGTCAGATTCCAAGACACATCTCTGGGTATGCATTGCGAGTGAGTCTCAGCAGAGAGAATAAGCTGACCTGAATGGGGGATGGAGTTGTTTGCTCCATGAGAGCCTCGAAGAAGAATGGACCAAGCCACACGACTGGTCAGCTGCGCCGAATAAAATAGAGCGGCGAGATTCGTAGCTTACCTTACAACGTAATCTCCCTATAATAAGCATGGTTATCTCAACACATCCAGTTCAGGTACTACCAGCAGCGTTAGTCGAAATCTGTGCTCGTGTTCATCTCGCATAAGGAGAGACGATGTTCCCCACCAACAAGGCCAAGAATAAGTTCAACGCAACCGAAATTTTACCTGAAGGGACTATCGTAAGCCTGCAAACAACGCTCCGATCTACAGGTCGATCCTCAATAACAAGGTGTTGTCAAAAGTGACTGTTCCCCAGAAAGGTTCCATGCCAGCATTGCCCACATTGACATAGGTGCTCTCGCTAAAGACTCCCTGCTTAGAGAGAGCAAGGAGCCAGTCTTTGATGTCCCCCTCGAAAGTGCCTCCGGCCTGGTTACCGAACTGATCATTCTCACCCACCAGAAGGGAAGAAACCGTAATGCCTGTGTCAGTGTTGACGCCCTGGTACAACTTCCACCCATTCTTCCCAAAGAGGTTGTCAATGTTTGCGACCGGCCCCTTGTCAAAGCCAATCGGGATTTGTCCGCCTTCATACCTGACCCAGAGCATGAGCTCTTGTGCGGCGGCAGACGTCTCATCACCTTTAGTGTCCGAGGTCATGAAATCGTACACTACGTTGCCTGCAAGGATACTGTGGTCAGTACACGGAATCTAGCATGTGGTGAGGTTTGGCCTCGGGGGCCAAGGAGCAGCACCTTTGTAGGCTGTAGAGTTTGAAACAGCCCACTTATACGCAGTCGGGATGCTTCCGATGTCGCTGAGCTTGGTCTGCAAATTCTGTGTGAGGCCGACAAAAGAATATCCCTTGACCAGATCCGCGCTGGTGGAAGACGAAATATCCCAGATGCTGCTCCAGTGGATCTGCTGGGTGTCGCCTGATCCTGACACGTCGTAGTAGCCGGTACAGCAAGAGCCATCGATGGATTGGTAGTTGTAGTTCATCGAGAAAACAATCCAGGGAGTGTCTGGGATGATCTTAGACTCATTGGGAGCGCCGCAGAGAGTCGAGGCCGGTTCCCCAGTAGCGCGTCGAAGGCGATGGCTGGTGGCCAACGCGTTGACGGTGAGAACGGGCAGGGCGAGGTAAAACGCGAAGTGCATTGTGACCAAAATTGCGGTAGCCCCTGTCTATAGGACCAATAGAGGAGTGAATGAGCAAATCGCTGACTGTTAGATTAAGCGTGGTCTCGAATTTTATGTTCTTGCTGGGCTCAACGACAGTTTTGGCCCGATCCCTGCACGTCTCCAGAAATTTTCTATGAAGGATCGGTCGTCGTGTTTCAGTTTCAACGACTTGTTTATTCTCGTAAAGTCGAAACTTGGCCGAAACTAGAATAGTCTCCCCGATTGATGGAATTCAAGAATCCTAGTGTGCAAGGACCATCTTCGTAGGTAAGTATAGGGGATTTGTTTTGCCCATATCAGCATGCAGACAAAATCGGCCTGTCTGCTGCTGTCGATTAATTATAAATCATGACGGTCAGCATTTTCTTAACAAGTCCGCGTTACCGACATTGTGCACGAGCCCAATTAATAACTCGTGCTATTTGTCTCGCACTTCCCGGATGCTGGGTAGTTAAGTCTCGAACAAAGCGACGTATCTGAGATTAACTACACTTCGGAATCTGGTGTGGTGGACTCCTTCGGACATTGGATGCCGACTACCTAGCTGACAATGTCTTTACGGATACTCAGCAGGTGACAAAGAAGAAATGGGATTAGTTACTATTGACAGCTCACATATAGCCTCTGCCTAAAGGAATGAAAGCCTCGAACTTGTAACGTGGGACTGGGTGACCTTGCCGTTACTTGGCATTCGGTGGAAACTAAAGTTAGGCTAACGGTCGAATTGACTGGCTCAACAGCTGATAGGGTCTACTTGCACAGTATTACTATTGTATCTCTGCTAACTTCAGATAGATCAGAGGGAATACACATTAGCAAAAGAACAGTTTCTTTACACATGTAGGCATTTCATCGGAAATCGATACAAGGCGTAACCGGAAGCCGGCAAGGTTCACGAGAATCAACAAAGTATTGTGAAGGGCGGCTTCTACTAGATAGTTTGAGGTGATGTTCACCGGGACCAATCAAAGGAGATGTAGACGCTAATTATGCTTTATTTACTGTCTTTGTCTTTCGGCGGGTGGCAAACTTTGCAACCCTTAGTATCGGAGCACTGGAGCGCCGTTGTTGTGTCAAAGGACACAAGCTCTCCTGGGTAATGGCCAGGGTTGTTCGGGAAGGGACATGCTCGGAAGCCAACAGGCTTTCTCTCTAGCATGGCCCCGCACTTGTATCTCTTTATAGCGTATAAGAATTCGCACATGGTGATGTTTGCGCTGCTCCTGTGGTTGTTATGGTATGTGCAGATGTATTGTTGAGTTTCCAGTGTGCTCTACTAGACAATGCCGCCAAATCTTGGAGCAAAGTAGGATATAAATACTCAGCCAGACACTTGTCACCTCAACAGTGAGCAGGTGAATGATCAAAGAGGCTTGTCACGATGCCTATATCGGTGATTATGTGCATGGACATGCTTATTATTCAGAATGGCTGGCCAATGGGGAGTGATAATGTGGAGGGCCGGCTCTATATTCAATGTGCCCCTGTTTTGATTGCAGCTATCGTGATTATAGCAGCCTATTTTGCTTCTTAACTCACTGAACCAATGGTAGAATACTTGCAGTGATGGGCGTAGGTAGGGTGGTGATTGGGACTATGATAATATTGCTTCATCCAATCATGGGTAGACCAGCAGCGAACAAAGTGAACAAAATGATCGGCAGCGCGATTCTAAATCAGAGCGCTACGTAGTATCGGTTCTTCACCTACATGTACCCGATGGAGCACACGCAGAGAGCGAAGACTAGTCACGCACAGGTAGTCTGCTGGATCTAAGCGAAGGTAAAAATGCCGCATGTGAAATTTCTGCAATGACGAAGGGTATCCAGGAGGAAGTTTCTTAATGATTCTATGTGGCTCAGGGCTCTGAGAGGAACAGGGAAGGGGCTGTTTACTACCTAAGTATCTACCTAAACTTATGATGTGTCGTTGTCTTGCCCCGAACAATTTCGCAGTGATCGCCATGGCTTTAATTCTCGGTTGCCAACGTAGTGAATCACATCATGAGCATTATCGGTGCTTATGGTAGTCCTCAACATCAAGGTGTTTGGCGCCCAACTGAGCAAGGACGCCTCCAGCTCGCTATCACCCACGAAGGTTTTTAGCCTCCACTGTGCTCTGAGATATAAGGGACTTTTGGTGCGCAGCAGCGTAAGCAGCCGGAGGCGGTGTCTACTTCGGTAGCGTCCGATCTCGGAAGCCGCCGAGACCCTTCTGTGAATAAGCTACACCCTTCACCGGGCAAGGAAGTTTTACATAATAAATACCGTCTCGTTGTCCAGGAAGTCTTCCTTGGCGGCCGCCCGTCCCATTGAAAGAAGAAACTGGTTATGAAGCGAAACGTTCTGATACGCAAAACCGGGTTGGATGTAGTGTCTCGATCAAGGATCAGAACACCCTTAGCTCCAGAGATATATACGATACCTTGACACAATTCGAAATTTACAGGTTTGCGGGTATTGAAGATGGCCCAGCGGGTTGTGGCTCTGCGGCATATTGACGAAATTTTGATTAGTATTGACACCAAGCTTACCGCACTAAGGGCATTGGATCCCTGACAAGGACCAGGATGCCAGTAGCGCGATGGCAAACTATAGCGCAGGATACTATTGCAGGTTTCTGGCACGGAGGAAGAGAGTAGATTAGAATGGTCATTGTAGATGCAACTAAACAATGGACCGGGCAATTAAGCAACATGGAAGGATGAATAGCATTTATTACTATATTGAATGAGTGAAGATTGTCTGCCTTTTTACCGTCGTGGGCCAGCGGTTATCATCAGAAGCATAAGTCGTCAAAATTATCAACATTAACCCATTTTCAATTATTCGTCTCCCCATTTCAGCTCCAACCTGTCCCCGCTGACCTGATAAGCCTGCAGCTGTCCAAGTGCCGCACCAATGTCGCTCGTCTCGATCAGAATGCTGGCGTTTTGGCCTGAGAGAAAGCCTTCTTGGACGGCGTTCTTGACCCACGCAATGATGGCATCCCAGTAGCCGTTGATGTTGAGTAAGAGTACCCCCACGCGGTGGATGCCAAGCTGGTTCCAGGTCGTCATCTCCATCACCTCTTCCATGGTGCCAAAACCTCCTGGCAGAGCGATGAACCCGGAGCCAGGGCCACCTTCAAAGACTTCTCTTGCCATCATTTGCTTGCGCGTATGCATGTCCGGCACCACGGTGACACGGCCAAACTCGTTTGCTGTGCCATTGCCCTCGTCACTCTGCACGACTCGCTCGACCTTGGCAGCTGCTCGAGATGCCGTAGCCGATGAAGGCTGCTCTTTCTCTTGGTAACCCTCCTCGATTTGTATGAGCGCCTTGGGGATTACACCGTGAACGGCATCAGGGCCGGAGAGCTGAACCAGAGTCTTGGCGAGCTCGCCCATCAGCCCAACAGTTCCTCCCCCGTAGACGAGATGGACATTGTTTTTATGCAGCTCATGTGCCAGGGAACGAGCTGCTTCAAGATACAGCGGGTTAGAGCCTCCAGCTGCTCCACAACTGTGTTTGTTTAGCGATAATCAGGGTAGATATTGAAAGTGAGGGGGTCATACAAGACACAAACCACTGCTGGTTTTGAAGATTCCGAGGCCATTTTCCAGCGTTGTCTGCGGTCGATCCTCGACGATCGGACAAGTCAAAGGATTTGCTGGTCGGGATGCAATGATAAACTTGTTCACCTGAAAATGCGGTCGGGTAGGTTTAAGCTTGAGGGCGCGTGATGACTCAGTGAAACGGAGAAAGGAAAAAAAGAGGATCCCTCGGCGCTGACATCGGCGAACTCCGACGTGCCTGTCTCCACCTCCACGGTTCCCTCAACAGCATGAATAAAGTTATATAAGACAGATTTTGAATAAAAACCGGGATTTGAGCCCAGCGAGCCTTTTCAGAACATACATTGTGAGGAGATAAAAAGATGACTCCAAAAAACCGCATCATTATCGACACTGATCCAGGTCCGACTCTTGGTTTCTCATACAAATCAGTGCGGCAAAGCTAATCTCATACAAGGTGTCGACGATGTCCTGGCAATCCTACTTGCCCTGTCCGCTTCCCCAGAGGATGTTGAGATTCTTCTCTTGTCCGTCACATACGGGAATGTGCCGGTAAAATGGTACCATACCTGCATTCCTACTCACCACGATACTTCATACTAACCTCTTTCATAGTTGTGCTCGCAATGTCGTTGCTCTATTCCACGTTCTAGGAAAAGAGATTGCTTGGCGCAAGGAAAATGGCAAAGGCCCCGGGTTCGAGGCTTTACTAGCATCCAAACCCCTTGTGGCCTTGGGTGCCGAACATCCTCTAGAAGAAGAGGTTCTTGCTGCCGATCATTTTCGTGAGACTTGACCCCTATCCCTAAAGCTGGAACACAGAACTCCGGCTGACACAATCATTCCAGATGGAGCCGATGGCCTTCATGGTGTACATGACGAGCACCCCCATCTCTCTCCTTCCGAGAGCTGGCAGGATATCTTAACAAACGCCAGAGAGCTACATCCCACCATGTACATCCCTTCGGAAACCGCTGCGCACAAAGAGATTCTACGACTACTCCGCGAGAACCCTGCCGACACCATCACCATCGCTGCTCTCGGCCCCATGACAAACCTTGCTCTCGCTGCTGCCGAGGATCCAGAAGCCTTTCTGCGAGTCAAAGAGGTCGCCGCCATGGGCGGTGCAATCAACGTTCCTGGCAACATCACTCCGCTGGCAGAGTTCAACGTCTACGCCGATCCAATTGCCGCTGCCCGAGTCTTTGCATTGACAAGCCCCAAGCCCCGTACAACACTCCCTCCTATTTCAGCCGCCACCTTGCCTCCCTATCCGGCTCAGCTGTCGAGACAGCTCAAATTGATCATGTTCCCACTAGATATCACTTGCCCTCATCGCTTGAACAGGCCTTTCTTCAATGAACGAGTCCAACCCCTTGTCGATGGTGGCAGCCCACTTGCACAGTGGACGCTGCATTTCATGTCACGCACCTTTGACAAGATCAACTCGATGAAGCCGCCTGGAAGCACTAGCGAGCCTGGTCTTCAACTTCATGACCCCATGACCATTTGGTACATTCTTACGAGCGAGGATCCAAAATGGAAACTTGCCCCGAATGCTCAAGACATTCGTGTCGAGTCTTCCGGGCAATGGAGTCGAGGATCACTGGTCACGGATCGAAGGGGCCTGAGCAAGTTGCCTCGAGAAGATGAGGAAGAATTAACCTTGGACGAAGTTCCCACCAATGCGAATAATTGGCTTGTTGATGGTGCAGGGAATCATGTCAATACGGTGATTACATCTCCAGGGGAAGATGTATTTGCTGAGGTCTTGATGACTGCTATCTTCTCTTGATCATTGAAAATGAGGTTGGGCTAGCGGCAAGATACATCGTTTCAACATTACAATGGAAGACCATTCATCTTGTTGTTGCCGATAAATCGGGCAATGAATATGTACATGATTCATGGCCAATTGGCCGGCACACCAAATATGGACAGGTCATCTCCGAAGGGCTGAACGCGAGCACCTCTTAGCCTGCCGTGTCGATGATCAATCACGCTTCGGGTACCCTGCCCGCTCTACCCTGACCGTACCGTCGCAAGCTCGGATACGCTCACTGTGGTATTCGGCCCTTCCCCAAACTATAAATATCTTCTACCCTGTCTCTGTAAGAGCGTAAATTCTCGGGCTATCTCGCAAATCCCTTATGTAAGAGAGGTCATGTTTTCTATAGTACAACACGTTAACCTCATCCCGCTTATTATACTACCGTCAAATGTAATCACAAGGCAGAGGGTGTGTCTAAATGTGAATTTTAACCAAAGGTTTGCACAGTAAGCCATGCTTTCTTTGCGAGGATCTTCTTCTAAACATTGGAAGCTTGATGCTAGGACACAGCCTCGGGTACGGATTGCAAAGCTTGGTCTCGAATATTGTGGTTCTATACAACACATTTTATATGGCAAGTAAGTCAAGATATCTTTTCTTTTTAGATATCAATGCTAAATCTCTCAGCACGGATGACTCAGGGCCTGACGACAATATCTACTACCCTGACCCTAGTAACGGAGCTTTTGGCTTCAAGTCAAGGTAGAATGACAGATTTTTCGTGAGTTTTCAAGCTCACATATCCCGAAAAAATCTCACTAGGGCTACAAGTGGTGGGATAATAAAGGCGTTTCCATACTTAAAGCAGATAGCTAAAGTACAGTGAGTAAGAATCCCGCCCCATCTCTCCTGATAATCTTCTCGCTAACAAGAATAGACGATTGTGCCAGCACGCTCACGTTATACCCCCAGACCCCGGGTCGTCCCTAGATCTCACGTTACGCAGTATTATGTAGGTAAGAGTGGCACCACAGTCGAAGAAGACACGTCCGCAAGATCTATTGGCAAATGATACCTTAGTGGACCGAAGTACATTTATTTGAACACTAGACTTGACTCCGTACCACATGCGGGAAAGTAATTCCGTCCAAGTGTCATCTTGGAAGCCATCTTGGATGGATAAGGTTGACGGAGGCCAGATGACTCTTTGGGCGATACAGTGATGCAGCTACTGTAGAAGGGTTAATCGGAGAGGTTTAATTGCATATGGCATTGGCCCAATGAAATACCTATTTGTATAAAGAAACCGTGTTCTTTTGCTATTGTGTTTCCTCTGACTATCTGTCTGAAGATGGCAGAGATAATAGTAATGTCTGTCCTGTAGACTGTGTAGCATGATGGCCATTAGACAAGTGCGGTGAAACAGGAGTAGGCCGTTGAGGAAGAAGAGTGCGCATTTGGGGCAGCCCCCTCTCGGGATAGGGAGTCTACTTGCATCAAGAGCCCTTTATCTGACTTAGATAATGGTTCAGCCATTGATCTTTCAGGTACAAAAAAGTTCATCCCCGGCTGCGCTTGCGCACTACTTTGAGAACCGGGCTATCAACTCCTGGGGTGGCCTGATCTGCTGTCTTGGCTTGGATGTAATACATAGGCGAGTAAGAAACCCACGTCAGATTCGACAGCGCAAGGTCGTGCTCCAAGCAAGCCCCTCTGCTGCTGACATCCCGATGCGTCAAGCAGTCAGACGTCTGGGGATGCACAGAAGTGAGTTGAAGAAGGCATAAGGTTGAGAGCAAGATGAGAAGCTTATTTGATACGAAAGAAATGCCGTGGTTACCCCCGCCTTGCTAGCTACTTACAGATCTTGGTACCGAAAGTCTAAATGAACTCCTAGATTTAGGTTCTGGAGATGGTGCTTCATGTTAATGATATCCGCCGCCCTAGAGCTGGCCGTGCACAATCGTCTTCCCGATTGTTCCGATCCATGTCTGTCTGAGACTCTGCAAGTAGTAAATGAGCTTGAGCTATTGTACAGTCTTCCCAATATCTACTGCATCAAGTGCATGTCGTGATCTGACGGAGTACAAGTTGAGAGTAGCCTCGGGCGTGTAATGATGACTCAGATGCAAAGATGTTCCCATACCCCGCTCTTTGTGCTGTCGCTTTGAATAATTTGTCCGATATGAATCCTCTTGGTTGGATTCGAGAGGGATTCCGGCCGACCAACCAAATAGAAGGAGCTGGCACGCCATACCGACTCGTCTACCGATGAGAAGTTCAAATCAGGTTGGAGGATTTCCTAGGAAGAAAAACGTCATATGGGGGATCTTATCATTCTGACGCCTCGGTAGAAACTCAGACGCCCGAGGAGTATACCTTTCCTTGCCTGCCGATATTAGATACTAGGGTATCGGCACTTGTTAACGCTCGCAACTGAAGACCGAACACCTCGGGTTTCTTGCTTGCGACCAGGGGGCAGAGCCCGAATCGTGAAACTCGTCATAAAACTCGGGCAGATGCAGCCGAACCTTGGTTGCATACCCTTGCCCTATATGGTGGAGCATAGCATCAAAGATCAACGGAGGATTCGGCGTCTCGTACGGCAGTGAACTGTTCAATCTTGATCCGCAGGGCTAATCTCGCCACCACGTTGGAGGCGTTCGTACTAGTCACCCGTAGTCTACTCCGTATGTTGATGCGGTTGGTTGGGTGGTGGGATTCCCTTCCCCCGAGATCTATGATGCCCGGATCAATTCTCGAAGATCAGGCCGTTGCAGACGCCTGCATCGAACGAGAGCTCGCATTCACCCCTTTGCCTGGCTAGCACAGACTGCTGCAAAACAATAGCCATTTCTATACATAAAGCTCGGTATTGGACAGGGTACGGAGCTGATATGGTTTCGTCCGCATCGGGAGGGTCGGGAAACCGGTGTGCAGTGCTCCAACTACCGCGTGCTCAGGGGCTGAACAATGAGTCGCGTATTCCGGCAAACTCCACAGGGTCCTACACTAATTTCCCCATGATCCCTGTCTAGCGCATGTTGCCACCATTCGCACCGACCATGATCGACGACCAACACGTCAAACAGGGAGGTGTCGTTCGGAAAGACGATAAAAGCCAGGCACCAGAATGCCGTTCTGTGAGCTTTTGACGCTGGAGAAGAAGCTCAAGTTGTGCGGATTCATAGAAACTATAAAAAGGGGGCGCCCGTTAAACAGCCTCGGGGGCGTATAGTAGATACACTTGCACAGCATTCCTTCAAGTTCCAAGGGGCCCACATGTCGGTAGCGAGATCAGCTTGTTGGCTGTAACCCTCCTGTTGGTTGCAACCCTCATTCGCCCATGTACACGAGACCTTGGCCATCTGCGACTATGCAGGCTTCACCCGCGGTTGACTGAGTAATATTTACCCTCAGCCTGCTCCCCGGTGGCGGTCGGCGGTTTTATCGATCCAGACTATCGGATCTTGAACCGAGTGTATTAAAAAGAGCGCCCGTATCCGCGCGCCGATCAACCAACTTCTCTCCTTCATACCTCCAACGACAATACCCCAAGGTACGCTTACGACGCCTCCCTCCCTCCCACGCTGGGATCCCACCTTGGCGGCGGCCATTTTCGGACACTCCTCCGGCTTGCAAACATGTCACCTCGCAAAATGGCGCACAAGAGGAGTTTTGGCCATTTCGACGCCCGCCCGGATCCAGCAGTAAAACGAAGACGGGTTTCTTCGAGTCCATCCACGCAGTCCGAGGAGTCACAGTCAGACATCGAAGATTGCATTATCTGCGCCCCCACAGACTCTGTGAGTGGAATCGTGGCTGTGCTGGAAGACGTTGCATTAATGATGACAGGATGACTTGTCAACGGCCGACTCTGCAGACGCCCGTCTTAAGCGCCCGGAGACGACATATGCAGAGAGGACCATATCATTCGAGGAGGTTTTTCAGGATGGCAATGCCCCGGTCAAGTCGACCATTATTCAGTATCCAAAGGGCCATGGGTCATGGTTCATTCTGCGCTGTGACGAGCATGGGCTCGATTTCAGAACTCACCCGCTCAAGGGCGCTGCAGCGCATTTGAGAAGTGGGAAGCATGGCCGACTACGGTATACGTCTGGAGTAGCCGTCATCGAGCATTTCGGCGTTCAAGTTTTAGGCTGCAACGGGGACCTGGCCGAGAAGAATAACGCCGGGGTGTTAAAAGCTGGTCAGGCCACCGTGGAGAATCCAGCCACCAAAATCGAGCATGATGAGCAGCCACGACGACAAACCCCAGGACGAGACAGAAGGCGGAAATTTGGCACCGACGACTTTTACCACCCTGATGACAAGCCGTCGTCAAGGTTCGACGACTGCGACGGGATTCTGAACCCAACTCCGGGCCGAGTTTATCTGGCATATCGGGACACCGAGCGAAGCTGGCTGCCTGCGCTTGTTCTGCCTCACGACGGCCTGGATGATATCGACGTGCCATTCACGCCGGAAGATCTGGGCTTGATGAATCATATCCCCAAATGCCACGTGTTCGACTCAGAAACGAAAAACCTCAAATGGCAAACCGGATACGAGGATGAGGGACATCTGGTGGCGGAGAGAGCGTTTCCCGTCTTATTCTTCGATGAAGGCGAATTTCCCGAAAAGGAAGATGCTGCTTGGGTCAGTGCAAGGAGTCTGCAGGCATTCAACGTCTTTGATGCCGCCTCGGGCCTCGTCCCACACTTGAAGTCGGCGCAGGATTACGTGCGGAGGCGCCAAGCAGCGAGGGAGCCCGTAAGCACTACCGCATCGCAGGGTGAGTTTTGCCAATCAAATCCTTCCAGGGATCGGGACGGCCTGCTGACTGACTTCCCAATATAGTCGAAGAGTGCGATGAGTTGCGGCGCCCGGCTGGTGTCACAAGCAGTCCGGGTCCCGTCATCCCTGCGCCGGATGAGATGCTCCCGCCGACAGAAGAGGAGACAACGAGATCAATATCCGTCAAAGAGGAACCTTCTCCATCACCGTTTATGCGCCCGGAAGCATCAATACCGGCACCCAAGCCAGAGAATAGCGGTGAAGATTGCCGAGATTGCCCTTCTGAATTGGACAGTTCTTCGGACGCAGAACGATCCACCAGTTTCAGTGCGCGCTCGCAAACAGCTGACACAGAGATCATCCCGAATTCGACGGTAGAAATTAGCCATCAGGATAAGCCAAACACGTCTAGTGAACCGCCAAACGCACTCAGCGGACTGCCAAATATACTCAATGAACCGCCTAACATACTTAATGAACAACCAAACATCTACCCCGAGAACGAAACCGCGCAAATAGACAGCAGACATTCGACCGAACGCATACAAGAACCCACAGCACAGCCCAGCGAACCTCCATCATCACTAATACACGCCCATCGAGGCTCTGTTAAACGCGCCTTGTTTAATCATATGAAAGCAGAGTTATACAAGCTACAGTTCAACTCAATCGGTACGAGCTTTCCGAAAGCAGTATACGAATTCGGAGCGTCCCAACCTGACCTACCGCCGGCTCGATTGCCACCAGTGAGACAACTGCCAATAAGGCAGCCTCCAGCTGGATTATCACCAACTCGACCACCGCCGGCGGGACAACCACCAGCCAGATTCCCACCGGCGAGAACCCCTTTACCCGCATCGAGACACCAACCAGCAAGGCGCGCACTACCGACGCAACCGCAAGTGAGATTACCATTACCACCTACAAGACAACTGCCAGTGAGACAGCTGCCGGTGAGACAGCCACCGGCAAGAGTACCCCCAGCCAGAGTATTACCAGCAACGCAACCCCCGCCACCTAGATTACCACCTTTACCACCTCCGCAGCCACATGTGCAGCCGCATCCTCAAGTCTCTATTCCCGCACCTGGAGTCACACCCGTACCCGGCTTCAACCCCGCTCCCAACGGCCCAGTTGGATATACCACTACTACAGTAATTTCTCAGACAGCATTCTGGCATGGCCGAGATATATCTGTAAGAGCACGGGGACAAGTCATCGATCAAGCAGATGAGCCCCGGTTTGGACAGCCGCCCTACGACGTACCGCCATCCGTTCTCTACCGTCTGAGAAGATTGCTCAGGACCGAGGAAAAGAACCCCAAAGTTTCTTCATTTCGCGATCGCCACGGACTTTACAACTGTCCCTGGTGTACGAAGCAGTTCGCTCGGGGGCTTGTTTTTACAAATCACCTCGAAGTGAAGCATAAACCGTACAGGGCTGAGCCAACGAAATTACAGATATCGTGAGGATGTCTTGTGAAAGGGAAAATTGGATATTTGAAAAATTTCCTCGGGGTCATGTTGGCGTAACTAGGCTATTTAATTAGAATGGATAATTGGACAACGGTACAGCCTTTGGCGACGATGCCAGTGACATCCGCATATGACTGGATTGATGACTTGCCTGTGAAGACGCGTGCACGTGAAAAACAAAATCATGATATACTGCTAGTATAAGTCCCAGATATATAGATATATTGCAGCTGGATTGATAGGCAATACGGCGCCAGAATAGCCAATTGTATTGACCACAAGGTAATGAGTATGGATTATGCGCAAGGCCCAGCCTCGAAGAAACGCCGCCTAGACAGATAGACCCGTCCACTTCCACAGGAGCTTCCCTTTGCACGATGCGAGTTTCGTAGAGCAATGAGTCTTCTCCAACGGGCGAAGGGTAGATGCTCGCGTCTTGCAACGTAATTTCATGGAGCGAACACGTCAGCATCTCATCTGATATTCGGCATAAAGACAACATGTGAATTAAATCAGTGTAAACGCGTTTTGGGTTATATGTTTTCAGGTATGAAATCTAACGGCTGAATAAAAATAAAAACAAAGAATGAAAACTATCCCAGAACAGTAGATGTCGCAATCCACTGCACTCTTCCTCCACTCTAACATCTTCTAACCAACCTCCCCTCGACCATACTTAATACTTGATGCTCTTGAGAATCGTCTTGAAAGCCTTCTGGCTAATCATAAACGTAGGGGCTGCAGGGAATCCACCAGGAGTGCGCGGGAAGATGGACGCATCCACAACTCGAAGCCCGTCGACGCCGTTGACCTTGAATTCAGAGTCAACACAGTAACCCTCCTCTCTGGCAGGACCCATGCGACAAGTAGAAGTAGCATGGTGGCTAAAGATCTCGTCCATGATGGCCTGCTGCATGTCGATGTCCGGATGCGGCTCAACAATAGTAAAGGGAGAATACGGCTCGCCGGTCGCATTAAAGATTCGCAGTGTATGCTCGATGCCCTCCTGGAGGGCCTGAAGATCGCGATCTCCCTTCTCAGAAAAGAAGTTAAAGTTGATCTCCGGGGCTTGTCTGGGATCAGCTGAGCGGAGAGTAACGGTGCCAGCCGTGTTTCCAGTCTGCATCTTGACGACCGACCAGAACCATGAGGTTGGGGCGGGAGGAGGGGTAGAGTACCCGGGATAGAAGCCACGGAAAGCCACGCTAGCAGCTCCAAAAAGGAAGAGATCGGAGTAGGCGGTTTCACTAAGACTCGATCGGTAGAGGAGACCGAGAGGTGCGGCACCCTCGCCGTAAGCTCCTGTATGGGTTGTGTTCCACTCTTGGAGGCAAGTATCGTTGGGTGCGAGAGTGAATGCGCAGCTGGCGAATGGGTTGTTCTCCCAAGGTACAGAGGCCTCGACGGTGACGCCGCCCTCGTAGTTATCCTGGAGGTAATTGCCCTGCTCTCAATTAGCACTTTTCTCGTTCCTCTTTAGGAATAGGTACTCACCACAGCGGAGAGCTCAGCGACAACTGGAATACCGTGACGTTCAAGCTCCTCGCGGGGTCCAACACCACTGAGCTTCAGGATCTGCGGCGTGTTAAACGCCCCTCCGGCAACAATCACCTCTCGCGAAGCAGTAACATTGAGCAAGCGACCAGATTCAGACGGGTTGTATCGCGGGTCAGCCGAGTACAGCCCTTCGCCCTTCAGATACTCCACGCCGTAAGCCTTAGGATTTCCATCACGGCCCTCTCGGAACAGAACACGGGTTGCAAGAGACTGGGTGCTGACAGTCAAGGGAAACTTCGGCGATCCATGGCGAGTCTTGGCCTTGGTAGTTTCGTGGATATAACCTCGAGCCCCGCTACGCTGTCGAAGCTCGTCAATGTGGAGTGGAAGCTGATAAAGACCGGGGGCGTAGCGATCGGCAGCTTGACGGTTGAGGTCTCTCTGCATCAACTCCCCGACCTGCTCGGCGCTTTCGATTTCGATGCCTTCGGTGGCCTGGAATGCATTGCTCAAAACATCGACGACGCCTGGGCGGCCAGTGATGTAGGAGACGTTGTTTCGGTTACTCTATGCCATCTTTTAGCATTGCGATCCATGACGGACTATTGGTGAAAATACGTACGCTGATGAAACCATCAAAACCATGGCCAGGAGTGCCTCTCTTGGCATACGTGCAGTTCTCCAAGTCGATAAAGTGCTCGCGCATCTTGTCCGACCGCCATGATTCGTCGCCGGTTATTTCAGCGATGTAGTCCCAATCAGAGTCAGGCGGCAAGGCAAAGTTCATGGCGTTAAGCTGAGTTGAACCGCCAAGCGTGGCGCCTCGGGGGTAAAAAATTCCAAGTCTTCCGAGGTGAGTTGAATGCTTCATCAGATGCCATCATATAACTTACGGCTCTGCGTCTTCTGGCGGGTCCAACCCGTACCAAAGTGTCCCATTGGGAAGACGATACGTAAACTTGGAGTCACGTCGTGCTTGCGTCTCGTTCTGATAGTGGTTCACAAAGAACGCCCATGACATGGTGGGATCCTCAGCTGTTCGATCCGCCCTAGTACGTTTTAGTTGAATGACGTGAAGCCGTTGAGGGAGCAGAGGGTCTTACATTGCAGGAATGCGCTGCAGGAGGCCGTCACCTTTGTCACCGCCAGCCTCCAGCAAGAAGACAGAATGGCCAGCACGAGCTAGATTTGCGCTACACACGGGAGTTAGCGGACTGGGCTTGGTTGTTGAACAATACACTTACGCCAGAGTTCCGCCTCCCGGGCCCGAGCCAATGATGACAAACTCATACTCGGCCGAGTGCCTTGAGGGCAGAGCGGCGGCTAGACAAACGGTGAGGCTCAAGGGTGCCAATCTCATAGTGATGGTTGTGCGTTTCTGTGTTTCTGTGGCGATGTGCTCTATTCGAGGCTTCGGGGACCTATTCCGGGACCTTTATAACTTTTTACAAGTCCGATTCAAGCCTCTACGCCGACAGAGTCTACATAGCTACTAGACCACGTAATCTCCGAGTCCATCCTAGAAGTTGAACTGCAGACTCCAAGCGCTAATCCTTCAGTCTTCCATCGTCAAGTGCCAGGTTGCTGTTCGTCATAGCCTGGATGAAGTCTTTGCACCGACACGCCAATTACCCATCCAATGGGGATCACTTGGTCCGCCGAGATCGACACAAGGAGTGAAGCGCCAGTGCGGTTTTTACCTCCCGTTGGTTTAAGCTTGGTCTTCAGCGTCGCGTCAGGTCAAACTAGAAGATTGCCAAGCTTCCTGGAGTCAGCCAGCGCCCCACGCATCGTCGGGTTTGCGCGCAAAAGAAAACCCGCATCTCCGACAGGCGTGACGTGCGACCGGCTTTATGTCATAACCATGTCCGCACACGCTGATTGAATCCAGCTTTGCTTGTTTCCTTCGGGTTTCTCGCATGATTCGCCCGATCCCCGGCAGCCAACGTGGTTGAGAACCGTGCATCTTCAATAAGCTTATTTCCGAAGCCGACTCTAATTTGGTGCTTCGTAACTGTATATCAGCAGGGGGCCAGGAGCAAGCTTGTTGGAGAGGTATGTGATGGTCAGGAGGCTTTAAAGATATTGTCGTATGTTATTCTGTGTATACCCTCTTGTGTCGGCGACATAGTTTCAGTCGACGTCTCTACTATAATATTGTTTGTTTAAATAAATAATTCATCAGGTAGCTGTTCAAGGGGAATGAATTGCCCCCCATCCATACGTAAAATGCTCTTGGAGGGGGGTCTCAGTTGGCAATAATAAAAGACTGTTATGGCGAGGATGAGATTATACACACATGCGAATCTTTAATCAGTCTAGAATGATGCTGAGGTGTATCTAGTATGTATCTTCTTATTTTCTGATGTTTGCAGTAGAATAAGAATAGCGAGATGAGGAAATGTTAAAGTTGAACTTATACGATGATGCGTTTTGCGTCTCCCAGGTGTTGAAGTCATCTTGACAGATGCTGCTGGTAGTTTAAGGTAATATTCATGGGCGAACAAAACATTACTGTATGTCTTACTCTGGAGCTAGCTTATAGACTCTTATTATCAATCCCATATTCAGACACTAGCCTTTTCGCATCCTACACATCTCACGTTTGAGCGGGCTGTCGAAGAAATTGACTTACCCTAAAGTTTTTTTTTTCTATATTGCCAGAACTAACCGCCTTCTAAATACGGACTCTAGCACGCAATGTGGCCAAGGAATGGAGACGCGTCACTTTGACGCGTCCCACGGCACGGTAATACACACGTCTTGGACCATCGAGAAAGTATGTGAATGCCATGCTAAATAATGCAAAAATAGGCTTGGCCAGTTGGATGACCAGAAGCTTTAAAAGAGAATCTTTTGTCCGGTAGATCAGGGTTGAGAAGAACCACGGGCCTCCTCCATGTGTGCTAGATCGCGTGCCAGAAAGCATCACCAAATAGTAGTAGTTCTTCCCATTGTTAGTATAACCCTACAGCTTTCGGACTTACATCTGCTGGATTCGATTTTAGTTAGGGAAGTGGACCTGTGAGTTCTATAACCCAGAATAAGGAGATACCTAGCACAGGAAGAGAGTAACTAGGTAATGCTGATGACTATTGATCCTTGATCCTCTGATTCCTCTCCCTTAGCCATTATTTCAAGCCTCATCATGTCCCGTATCTTTACATGTGATGCCTCGGATAGCAGCGATTTAACTCTAAGCCCTCGTCGGCGATTCTTCTGCCGCCCCTCGAGGCTGACAGCCTCAAACTTTATAGGGCAGATCATCCTTTTGAGGACATTTCTGATTTCAGTCTATATTATGGGCCCCAAGAAGGGAAAACTCCCACTGTGATGGGCTGCAGGCAACCTGGCTTTCCTATAGCTGTAGAAATATCTCTGGTTAGACTATCCTACTCTTATACAGGACTTGGTACAGTCAAACACCGATAATCACAAACATGTCAAAATCTAGTAGCAAAATATTTCAAGCTTCAAGTAAATCTCGGTAACCTTTATCAGCCTCCATTCCTGATCGGGCCGGCCCGGCCGGGGACCAGAACTGGGTTTTGCCCCTGGCTGTAGTTGA
>JABFFE010000604.1:0-43654 GCA_013623625.1 Fusarium setosum | reverse complement strand
CGCCCTTGCTGATGCTGTTGCCAACGGTGCGGCCGGAGGTGCAGCTGGTCAGTAATGTTTTGGATATTTGGTAAGACACCCTATGAGACAGTCAAGGTCAACGTTGCTAACAGATTATTAGTGTTGGGAAGGGCATTGCAATACGGCGAACGGAAGGGAACTGTCTCGGGATTAGGAATGTGGGATAAATGATATAGAGGGACATTTAATTTTTATTCTCGAATTATATGTAGATTAGACTGGGAGAGTGTCATGGTCTAAGAAGGATGCAGACTTGCGAGCCTGGCCTCAACACTGGCCCAATGTTGGACCAAGTTGTCTCTTGTATCTGGAAGGCTATATCTAGTAGATTCTAAACAACTTTGATCTTTTCTCGCGCTTCACTAGGACTTGGATGCTAAGATTGTGCAAGCCACGTGGATGATGACTGCCAAGACTACAACGAAAGCCTAGCGGTGGACTCATAGCATATAACCCTGGCCGATGTTGCGGTACTTACAAGGGCTGCGCTTAAAAATTGCAGTCACAAATCGGCCAGCATGTATTGTTTACCCGGTCAGGTTGAATTTTGCGGTTGGACAGACCAGACCAATCATAGCCTTGATGCACGTTGCTTATGAATCCTATTTAGTTTTATCGGGAATGGACACCATCAGTTTATTATCAGCCAAGACCATGTGCGCAAACCTACGAGTCCCAAGCCATCGTGATGTATAGTTTAGGGAGTCTGAAGATATTGTCTTGATGTGAGGAACGCAAGTACTTCTCCAAAAGCCATTATGACTGATGTAAATCGACTTGGAGAACTCAAGGTAACCAATAAGCTTTGAACTTCAATTTGCTCCTCTATCAGCGTATTCCATCTAAACAACGGAACATGGAGTCATTGTGGTCGGCTGTTCACAATGTCTTGTATGGGATAGCTGAGTTTGTCAGAACCTATCCGAAACCTGAAAGAGCAAGGAAACAATAGACACAAGAACAAAGACAGTGCAGACCACTTATAAGAAAAGATGACCCCAACCCCTACCTTGCCACAATATTTCAAGGTTCCCATGAACCTCGAATTGTGATAAGGCTACTCGGCCGCTCCCCAAACATGTGTCACTTCCTGGAACTCGAGTTTGCCTGCTCCGACGGCGCGGACCGTCACCGCATGCGGACCGGCGCCGTCTGGAAGTGCGACAGCCCCCGTAGCTGCATCGCTGGGAAGGTCTGCGCGAGCACCGAGGTGGAGGAAGACATTAAAGACTGGTCCTCGGAGAACTTCAAGGTCCTAAAGGTAGGCGGATGCTGCGACAAGTGCGCCAAGAAGAAGTCGTTTGAGCTCAAGCACAAGGAAAAGATCCTGGAGGAGATCGAGGTCAACATTGCTCGGCTGGATAATGCTCTGAACTGGCCCGGGAAGAAGCAGCTGCGAGAAGATTCGCCTGTCCAAACTCCTTTTCGGCTTAAATCAGAGCCTTTTAGCTACAACGCCGAGTTGCGCTGTGCTTCTGGGCCGTGTAACAGAGAGGTTGCTGTTTCCAAGGATGGGCGCAGAGGCCATTTCTGCCGGAAGCACACCTGCGCGGCCCCTGAGAGCTGGGGGTGCCTCTCTGACGTCTCGATTCATAAGAATGGCCCTCAGTGTGCCATCTTCTGCCCCGTCCACACTTGCAGCAGAGTGGGATGTGGGGTGAGAATCGTGAACAAGAATAGCATTCACTGCTTGAGACATAGGCACCTTAGTCAGCTGAAGATACGATGTCGCTGATTCGGGTGCCTGGGTAACATGGTAGGTTATGCTTATGATGACTGATCTGCTAGAAGTCTTGGTTGGTCTGGTCTTGTCATGCCACCTCTGCTGGCGGATGCGAATGGGATGGGGATAGAGGGGTTTCCTTTGTAACGCTACCGGGATAGATTGAAAATGAATACTTGGCTATACTACACCTTTCTATGATTCTGATGTTAACGTGTGATTTGGTGTTGAACGTGTTACATGTAGTGATGTGAGGCAGAAGTACATCATGTCTTCCTGTATCCTTCAATGCTGGCTGTACGAGTACGCTGCAGTTTCATCACGACTTGTTGGTAATTTTAATCATTCAATCAGTATGCTGCCTAATGCTCTACCGTTGCTTTGCAGCCACCTAGTTCGAAAACGCCTTTGTGAAAAACTCATCTAGTCTTACTGACAACATGCAATTCTCCCACCTCAAATCATAGCCCCAAACTGCACTGCAATTGCCTCAGCCGCCAGTTGTGCCGTATACAGAGCCCTGATGACCGTCCTTTTACGAGACACGGCGTCTCCAATAGCATACACACCCGGCTCCGTCGTCTCCATGGTCCCAGCGTCAACCTTGATCAGACCATCCTCGGTCAACTCCAAGTTCAGCTCCCTGGTAAAGTCCAGGGGAACCTTCCCGTCGGGCTCGTGGACCATGAAACCGTGGCCCGCAAAGGCGCCGCCCTTGAGCATGATGAAAATGTCCTGGCCCAGGTTTATGCTCCTGTGCTGCCTGGTGGACAGGTGCTGGATGACACGGTTGTCAATTTTAACTCGGTTCTTTAGCTTCTTTGTCCCGACTTCTTCAATGTGTGCGGCGAGCTTCTGTGCCAGGTCGACGTTGCCGTGGGTGTAGATGGTCACCTTGTCGGTGTAGTGGAGGGCCAGGCGAGCGAGGTGGATGGCTTTGTCGACCCTTCCTGTGGCGTCCACAGCAAGGACGCATCCAGTCGGCTTTCCGGAATCTTGCCGGCCCCAGTTTAGGGGGTCGTCGAATCTATCCGAGTTAGCACCCGGCGGTATAGCATCTCTCCGTCGACTTACAATGCCTTCCACCTCACGTCTTCGTACCCGGTGATGTTTGGGGTCTGTTCCATCCATCCAGGTGCCAGAATGACCTTCTTCGCCAAGCCCGACCACTCTGAAGTTTGTACTTGAAACCACCCGCGCATCCTCGAGTCGAGGGGCTCAATGTTGAGCACCTCCTTCTTGTAGCCGTGGATGGTCTTGAAATCCAGGCACCCCTTCCTCAGCAGCCTCCTCAGCTTCTTGCCCTCCCGGAAGACCTCTGGGAGGGGGAACCTGGAGATCTCGGGCGCCGCGTCCATGGGGTAGAACCCCGAGTCGGCGAGGATGACCTTGAAGCCCTGAGTGGCGAGGTTCTGGGCGGCCGTCGTGCCGGCCGGGCCGGCGCCGACGACGATGACATCGAACCTGCCGCTGGTGATGTGCGGTACGAAGAAGTTGTAGTCGGCCGGGAGACCTTCGACGTCGGGGTTGACGGCGCGGATGTCTTCGAGGGTGAAGTCTGCGAGGGAGGGTAGGGCGAAGGTTAGGAGGGAGAGGATCCCGCTGGTTTTCATGTTGACGGTGGTGAAGGAAGAAATAAAAGATTATTGTTGAGATTTTGGGTGTCAAGGTGATGTGTCTATTTGTAGTAGAAAGTAAAAGCGTGGCCTCTTCCATTTCGGCAGTATACTCTGCATGTGCAGCTGGATGGGGATGCCTCAATGTTGTGTAGCCTCTATGGTAACCACTTCGTGGGTCCTCGTTCAGTGCAGGCATTAAGTAACCTCTTTCGTGGTGTCCTATGTCAAGGACCGGCATCATAGAGTTTGAGATATCTTTAGCCCGTATAGTGGAGAGTTCGTGGGAACCGGGCTTGGTAGGTAGATATGTTTGACTCTGGTATTTACAACCCGCGCGAGTACCTCTGGAGTTGAAGGGAGATGAAGCACAATCTGGCTCAGGATTGCTTGGTACATATTGGGTATCAAAGGTAGCCAGCAATGTATTTACCAATTGATTCTGTCGCCTTATAGCCTGCTCAAGTGTGTCTGCTGTTGGTTTCTGATATCGGTGTTTCTCGTCCAGGTAAGAAATGGGTTAGAACCCGGCGGTAGAGTCGGTTCATCACTTTCAAAACGAGGCACAAACCATAGCCTGGGGGCGATTATGATCCGAGGTCAATGACTCCAAGCCCAGGTAGTGTTGCCGTATTGCATCTCAGATTCCATTTCATTCGTCGACCACTTCTATAGAGACTACGCAGAACCACTTACCATAGCTGAAACAGTCACTGTTCACAGCCTTGTAAATAATCAATCATTTCTTTCATTGGTCTCCGGATAGTTTTCAAGCCCAGTCCTCTGCGGAGTCTTGACGGGACCCACTTTGTTAGTGTCCGGGGTTTAATGTTTCGGCCGCCGAAACCACGAGCGCGGATACATGGCGGCCACTTTCGGTGACCGATATAAGAAACGAGTTTTCTATCCACAGAAGCTTCCCTTCCCCTCACCATCACTCGCATCCTACACCATAGCATCTTCTTGGAGTCGCTTAGCTCTACACGCCAAGACTTTCAGCTCCACCAGCCCTCAACATGGACCCTGACGCTCCCATCGACGAGATCCCCCACAACCACCATCACCATCACCATCTTCAGTATCACGCGCATCATCATCACCATGGTCCCCCACACGATACAGACATGACTCTTGGGGAGCAGAACAAGGCTCACTTCAAGTTTGTGTGCCTTAAAGTCTGTTCAGGATCATACTAAAACAGCCCGACAGTAACGTTGCTCCCTCGGTGTCTCAATGGCCTTGGATCATGGAGCTGTGCAACCAAATCTCAAGAGAGCTCCGGCAAAACGTCGACTGGATCGGCATTCAACCTCCATCTTCTCATCCTACAAAACTTCTCGACTACGCCTGCGGAAACGGTGTTGCCTCTCGTGTATGTCCCGCACCGATACGGTACCGACAAGTGCTAATCTGGATAGGCCCTAGCATCATTTGTGTCCACAGTCCGAGGAATGGACATTTCTTCAGGGATGGCAGACCAGTACAACCAGATGGCCTTGAAAGCCGGCTTCTCACCGCAAAAGATGCGTGCCATCCAGGGCGACCTAATCGACCCCGAATCAACGCCCTCGCCTGAACTCGCTTCTCCAGAATTCTCCAACTTTGACTTGATCGTCATGTGCATGGCTCTACATCACGTGGAAGATCCCGACAAGATGATAGCGA
Organism: Fusarium setosum; assembly: GCA_013623625.1. Taxonomy (NCBI): domain Eukaryota; kingdom Fungi; phylum Ascomycota; class Sordariomycetes; order Hypocreales; family Nectriaceae; genus Fusarium; species Fusarium setosum. The sequence goes on along the minus strand of JABFFE010000604.1, from coordinate 38,629 downwards.
AACTTGCCCAGCGACTTGGAGAAGGCGGAATTCTAGTCGTTATCGATTGGGTTGCTACTTCCGAGAGCGATTGTGTAGAGGCCGAGCAAGCAAGGGATCTATCGAATCGCACCATGAAGCGGATGGGGTTTGCGGAAAAGGATGTCAAGGAGCCTTTTGAGAAGGCTGGGCTTGAAGGATGGTCCTGGAAGTGGGCTTCGACGAGATCTCAGGTGCCCAAGGAGATTGGGGGCGAACAGCAGCTTTTCCTCGCTCGGGGGCAGAAGCCAACTTCGTCTTAGAGATTGGGTAGTGTTTATGGGATATTACGAGACGTGTGTTTGACTATAGATTATGGAATTTCAAATACTTGGCCACCGGATCACACTAGCTGAACCGAGTGCATATTCAAAGCTCAAGTCTCCAACCGTGACTTGACGCTGTCAGATAGTTTTTGATACATGTTCAACTTCTAAGGTCGGATATTAGACTATCAACTCTGTGTTCAAGTGCCGAAAAGCACGGTGCAGCTAATGATTTACAATCTTGCGTGTCCTTCATCTCAATCTGGCCTTGTACGCTCTGGATTATCTGCCGACAACTCCCCAGTTCCTTCAAAACAAGCCTCTTTGCCATTGCAGCTCGCTCCTCGTGGTCCACCTCAAACACGCCAAAGTGCAGGCTCGGCAGTCCCTCACACCTCTGCAGATCAGAGCCTCCAGACTTGACTGCCTCCTCTAACAAGAAAACAACAAGGTCCAACGCAGAGGCAGCAAGCATTCCACAGCACCTGTGCTTTGAATATTCTTCTGTTGTTACAACTCGGCTGAGGTGTGCTAGGCAATCGCGGTTGACCTGGAGTATCTCGTCGAGACATTGGGATCCTGATTGCGCCTGTGCCTCTAGTGACTCGAGTATCTTTGATAGTTCTGAGATTGGGGAGGTGCTTTGGGGCTCCGGGGTCCATTTTTCTTTGGCTGGTGACTCCGAGGCTGTGCTGGGAGAGAACCAGGTTGAATCCGGGCTCGGCGGAAGTATGTCCATCTGCCTTGCGCAGGGCATCGTTGCATCGAAGCCGGTGCCAAAGGTGTTGAAGCCAGCGTTGTCGTTAAAACCGGTGTTTGAATGCTCGGGGTTAATGTCGGCCCTGTAGTCGTCTAGTGCAGGGTCGTAAGGGTGCTGAGTGGAATGGTCGCAAGCGCCATCGTGCTCCACGACGAGCTTGCAGGGATTCAAACATTGTGAACCTAGAGCTAGGCAGTTTATCGATGCTTCGTCATGGCCGTAATGACCAGGAGATTGAAGGCATTCAAGGGATGAATTGGAAGACCCGTGGGCTTTCTCGTCGCCCCTTCGTCTCTTCTTCCTCTTGGACATTCGCCCTACCAACGATACCTCGTATCTGCAAGCCATGTCTGACTGCCTACACCGAAGACACCCTGACTTTTCCCCCGTGCACCGGACCTGAGGAGACGAGTTAATCACACGAGTCTGCATTGGGGAGTCTAGCTCACCTTGGCGGCATGGCATGCGGTACACGCTGAGCGCATACGGGGAGGCTTTCCTTTGCGTGCGCTTGACATGGGGAGGGCTTGCACAAACTGATCGAAGTAGTTGGTATTCAGGGTGTTACAGGCTTGATAAGGTGATGGTTATTTGAAGAGAATTTTTCAACCTCTTGACACAATATAGAGCGTGTGCTGATTTTCGGTGTTTCGTCCCTTCTCAAGAGGCCATCAAGGTCCTCAAGCCCAGTCGCAGTCCCCGCCACTGATCAAGCTGTTAGACGGACCACCCTTGTCAACTTCCCATCAGCCTCTGGCAACTCTGGCCTATCATGTGCCAGGGATATCAATGCAGAGAAAATCATAGCGCCACGGGGTTGTTGGTAATGGATCGCTTTGGGGGTGATATCAGTATACTCATCCGTAGATTAATAGACCTCTCTATTTATCGCCATAGCTATATATTTGCGGGGCATTCGTAGATAAATGATATCGTCTGCTGATCACTTTGTATATCCCACTCTCTTGCTGCCGACTTGATTAAACTCTTTACTCAGTCTCCGAGTTTGTAGTCTAAGCTATTAGCAACACGCAGCTGGACGCTGGCTTCGTCTATCCGTTGATAATTTTGAAAAATTTCTTAGTTTATTTTCATTACTTTAGAAATGTGTCTTGTTGCATTTATATTTCCCAGATAAATCAAAAACGAATGACTCACGATCGGCATGCCTGCGGCGCAGATGATCCCTGTTGTCTGGGGCGTGTCTTTCGTCCGCATTTGGGAAACAGAACACGTCTCGCCCTGGCTTCAGTCAGCCTCGGCTGAGGGAATACGACAGCCGCCAACCCGTTACAGGATTATTAGGCATCCACGCCCGTTTGGTAGGCTAAATGCCACGTATGGAAATGTTGCATGTGACGAGGTATATAGGCTGACAATTATTATCTTTGTTTTCGTCTCCTCAACTCAAAACATAAAGTATCCATATCGTTATTTTCATCTATCCTATCTCATCTTCAAGTTTTACAACCGTTCCTGTATACCCGGCTGGTAAGTCTTCTTCATTCTAAACTTCGATATATGGCTCATGATCAAAGGCACTCAAAATGAAGGTCCAAGCCCTGCTTGTTGCTGCTTGTGCCTCCATGGCTCTCGCAGACATGCATCCAGGTGCAAAGGAAAAATGCGGACGTCTTGGCCCCATGACCTGGGACCCCAACGACCTTCCTGAGGGCGTCACGCCAGAGGGCATCCGCATGTGCGCAGACCATCCCATGGGGATGGCCAACTACTGGGGCTGGGGTGAATACATGCCCCATTGGGTTCCGGTCAACCCTCTGGTTCATCTCCTAGACTGGTGGTATGGTGATGATGACGACAACGACCTGTAGGTGAGGTGGAAGGTTGATGGGGAGTGGCGGGGAATTCGAGCATAGGAGGTCGCTGAGCACTTGACCAAGTACCGCAAGTCAATACTCTCAATTTCAATTCGGCCACGGTGCGTGATTGTGTTTTGGTGTGAGCAACCTGTCTTGATGAAGGGTTTTGTATCCGTTCGAGGTTTTTCCCTTCTGCAAGGCACATGTATTCCCATTCCCAGGTGCAACTGGACTGCTGTGTGATATCAACAGGCAAAGTCACTAGGTTATGTTCATGCGGTAGACTAGCGATTGCAATAGGATGGGAAACATACAATGTCTTGCCTCCTAGGTTTCAGACGTGAATTTGGAGCTCCCTAGGCAAGGCATATCAGGGTCGATTGTGAGAAATTCTCTTAATTGGAGGGTCCTGAAGTCTTGGAACCTATTGGAAATAAATCCAGGATACTCTTTTTAGGTTGATTTGGGGCCCTTCTTCAGCTTCCCAAAACTCAGCGTTGGCTTATACTCCGACTCCTCCTTTCCACCAAAGTCCCAAACAGTGTAGAAATGCTGAAGAAGATCCTTGCCAATCAGAGTGAACCCCTCCGAATCACCCTCGTCAAATGGTGGCCAGCAGGCATTCTCCTGCTCCGCAAAGCCTGGCCGTGCAAGTTGATCCCCCGTGAGCGTCAAAACGGGCGGGTTATAATAGTCCTCCCCCGCGAATGAGAACGACACTGACCACGACGAGTTGAACTCGCTGCACTGCGGTATGTACTCGCCCTCCAGAATTGCCGTAAAGTTCATCCCGATCGACTCGTAGACTGCGTTTGTCTGTCCCTTGGGCAGGGTGATTCGCCCGGCACCCGTGTCAAATACGACCCTTCCGGAGGAAAAGCTTGTCTCTTTTTCGACCTTCTTTCCGTCAACCGTCACTGCTCCGGAAACAGAGTTGATGACGGACGCCCACACATCGTAGTCTCCATTTCGTGTCACGATGTAGACGGTTTTCAACTCGCCATCAGCAAAGTCGGACTCCCTGGATTTCCCGAGAGTTAGACGGCCTTCACCAGGACCGTTGGTATTTTCAAGCTCAGTGCCGTAATAAAGCCCGAACCGGGGAGCGTCCAGCTGAGGCATAAGGGTCTTCATGACCGTGTCGGCTCCTCCGACGATGATCGAGTTGAAGGCCAGCCCCATAAACCCATCGGCTGGGATGTTGCCCCATGACGACACATTGGCTGCGAGAAAAGACTGATTCCAGGACACATCTCCAGCCTTCATCAAATCTGAGGCGACAGGGCCGGCAGTGCTGCCACCAAGGTAGTCGATACTTCCATATTCGCCGGTTAGGTTTCCGGTAGAGGAATCTTCAACTTTGTAACCGACTCTGTCATAGCTAGGAACAGTCAGCGGTATGGGACATGTTATGATAATGGTTCAGGTGCTCTCACCCACTAAAGTTGGTGCATTCTTTGGCACAGGCATCATCAACAACCCAAGAAGTTGCGCTCCCTGTGTCGAATAGGAAACGGTATGTCTTTGCAGGAGTGCCAATATCAACATTCACGACGCTCTGTGATTCTCTTAGTAACAAGTTGTTCATGCAGTTCTGGTATAACTTACATAGCCATTGTCGGCAATAATGGGCAAGTCAAGGACCGCCGCTGTAGACAAGCCTGCGGTCAAAGCCATAGCCCAGAAGAAGTGGCTAAGAGGCATGGTTCGAGCGTCTTTACGAACCAGACTAGTTCGTTCAAGCCCTATCAAGAGAAATTGGTATAGGCGCATTGGAGAAGCCGGGGCTTCAAGTATTTGAATCTTATCCTGCTCGGCAGCGGATGATTCCAACCCTTGTTCCAGTTACTTCAATGCAGACGACATGCCGTGCTCGGCATTAACCCACCTATCGGAAATCACCAAGCACAACCGAATGGGCAATACGAGGTCTTTAGCCAGGGGCCAAGCCTATGCAAGTGGGACGACCATGCTCAAGCTGGAATACGAGGCTCTCTTCCGGATAATTTACCAGAAGCAGTCATTGATCCCGTGCTCTGGACCTCCACTCACCTTGTCGTCAGGGGGGTCACCTTAATCAGTATATAACGCAATGAGATGTGACCTTCTTCTTTAAGCCCAAGAGATATAGATAAAATGCGTGCCCTGATTTACTTATCTATGCTTAAATATAGCCAAGATAGTGATACAACCCATGGCGTATTTCGGGCAAGATCCTAGCATCACTTTGCACCACATCCTTAGTCACAAAGGTGACGGCGATTTGATCGACGATGTACCAGAAGAGTTGACCAGACTTAGACATACGGTGTTCTGATAATGCCCTTTCCTGTTGATTCGGGCTTTTCTATTCTGCTACTTTGTCGCTAGCATTTTACCAGCCAGTAGTCAGCGCCCGCTTGACTGCATCCTCAAGGGTCTCCAGCTCAGAATCCTTCAAGCCAATGCTCTCATTGTCCGTCTTGTCGTAGAGTGTTCCGCCCTCTGCCCAGATCCGCCGGAGCGTATATGAGACCGCATTAGGGTTTCCTCCGTTCCACGCCCTTTGCTCCGCGTCCTTGACTTCTTGGAGAGAGTAGGTGGAAACAGCCCAGGGCTCGCCACCGGTCTGCTTCTCAAACTCTGACAGGATCTGCCTGGATGTAACCACGAAGGATTGGACCTTCAGGGCCTTGTTGAAGGATGCCTCGGGGTGACGGAGAGACGCCACCAGAGCCTTTCCAACACTGCGAGATGTCAGTCGTATTCCTCTTCACCAGTGTCTACCGGGATCTAGACTTACTCTGGCATCGTTGTGAAGCCAATCTTGCCCTCGCCATTGTCAATAAGAATAGCCTTCTTGTTGGCGATATCGAATCCACCAGCCTCGATAGCTTTAGGCGACAGCGCAAAGAACATGTCCGCATACGGTCCAGTGACCAGGTAGGTGTACTTCAGTCGCTTCACATTCTCCTTGATGTACTTTCGCACCTTGAGCTTGAGCTGGTGAGGCTTCTCGGAAGCGCTCTGGGGCCCGTATTCAATGTCGGTGCCGTACTCGGACGGGAAGAACCACTTTACAGAAGATGACTCCTCGGCCAGTCGGATGAGATCGATCTGCGTCTCGAGGACGTTGCGGCCCACTGCGCTGATGACGGTGTCGACGCCCTCGTAGGCGTTCTTGATGTCTTGCTCGTTGGTGACGTCTCCGGTGATGATCTTGACGCCCTTGGACTTTAGTTCGCCGATGAACTCGGTCTTCTTGGCGACCGTGTCCTCGGAGGTGAAGATGGCGACGTGTGGGAAGGATGGGCGGGCGTTGACGATGTGGTTGGTGATGTACTTGCCGATGGAACCCGTGGCGCCAAAGATGAGGAGTCTGGAGGGTTGGAAGGACGCCATGTTGGGGGATGACTATCTTCAGTGATGGAGGATCAAGAATGAGAATTGGTTGGTTCGTCAAGCACACGAAATACAGGAGGATGAAGAGGTTTCTGAGAAATTAAAGAGAGTTCTAAAGAGCGATCTGTTTTAACTCGGGTCTTGAAGCCGAAGCGGGGTGACCGATTACCAAGCACGAGATCTATAGCAGAATTGATGGAATTTGGGTCTAAGCCAATTGGTCACGATAACCTTAGCCCTCAATCACCCACCTATTTATTCGTTCCTAGGACTGATACTTACAGATATCAAGCATTACCGCATTCCTGAGTGTGCTCCGCTGTGAGATAATTGACCAAGACTCAGCCCTACATAGCCAGGCGACTGAGATCCGATGGCCGTTGATCACCAACGTCATAGTTCCGACGGTGCGATTTAGCGTCCGCCGCCCAAGGCATATCACTCTTCCCATTGGTTTTGCTCTCAAACCTCAATGTCGCTCCATCCTACGCCGCCGGCCTTGTCCCATTGTGGACAATTGTAGCGCTAACGAGGTGACCTTGCTGGTATATATCAGAAAAGCTGCAATGTTTCTCAGTGTATCGAGTTCATATGTCAATCTAATTATTCACATTGCTCTTTACGATCAAAATGGCGTCGGCATGGAAACAGACTTCACCAACTGCCTTTGAGCACAAGCGCAGTGTCTTTGAGACGCTCTACTTCCTCACCTAGGGGACGTTTTGGGTAGCCTGCATCTTTTGTTCTATTTACCGCTGTCAAGTTTAAGCACCATGATAGCCTTGCTGATAATCAAGTTGAGGCCTCGTTAAAGAAGGCCTGGGCTCAGACAAGAGCAAAAGAGCCGCAAATTGCTGCTCGACATGGCGAGACAACAAAGATTGTCGAGGTTTTCGAGGGCGAGGCTTTGGAGAAGTGGTTATCAGAGACCTTTGTCATTTGCCGGGATAAAACCCTAGATGATGTCTTTACGGACTGCGTCTCGAGGCCTTACACAACTCTCTTCTATTTCCCAGCCACGCGGGAGCTGACTCTTCAGGCGAATCACTCTTTATCGATGACCGAGGCGCTCTCTTCTTCTGGGACATATTTTTCTCCGCTCTTGTAAACCTGGATGAGACACCAATCACGTCCGAGGTAGTCAAGCAATCACTGCCGCCCTCCTGCGATCACGTACTCAGCGTTGCGGAAAGCAGCTCCCCAGAAGCCGAAGAGCTCGCACCCAAGATAATGGAGCGCGCCATGACTGAAAATCCCATCTGCATCCCTATAGATGACCCAACAATGCCGCCTAGGGGCTTTCAGCGACGGCAGATCAAGCTGAGCTCCGAGGCGAGCAGCAAGGTCTTTTCGACATGCAAGCAAAAGGGAATCACGGTCACTTCGGCGATTTACGTGGCTTTCTGCCTCGCAGTTCAGGAGTACCAGTTCAAGAAGGAGGGCAAAGCGAGCGATATTCTGGTTGCGTTCACCAACCTGGATGCTCGGAGATACTTTGGCGACGATTACGCTCACCAGCGGCGACGAGTTGCCTGCCATTTCATAATTATGCCGCTTAATTTTCCTATTGATCCTAGCACGTTTGACAAGACAACCGCGTATCTATCCGATTACTACCGCAGGGCATTAGACCATCCCATTGCTGAGGGCGTCCTCCAGTGCCTCCCGGCTGCTTTGCCTATCTACCTCAAGGCGACGGCGGAGGGCGCCAGTTTCACCAAGACTCCGTGGCTTACGGCCCTTGGGATTGTTGAAGACTTCATGGGACGCAAGTTTGGGTCTTGGGAGGTAGAGAATTTCTGGCTGGCCAATACCATGATTAGCCCGCTTGTGCAGTTGCTCATCTGGACGTGGAGAGATCAATTGGTGCTGGGTGGTGCGTTTAATGAGGCTTTATATGATGGCGATGTGGTGGAGGAACTTTTGAGAAGGTGTGAATAGATTCTCTTGCAGTCTTTGGGGGTGTAGTAATGCTAGCGATGATGAATTGCGCCTGTAGATAGCATCGCTGGGCTTGATGGCTAACGGCGATGCTGTAACGAATAAGCAAACGGATGACATTGGTTCCTCTATACAGCTAAAATGGTATTTAAAATAAAGACGGATATAACCATCTCCAAATTTCGCGCAAGAGTCTGCATCCTCAGCTCGTCACTCCTCACTAGCCATGTGTTGTCGTGCACCGTTTCACTCGCATTTCTAGCTCCGGTCAATGGCGCTTACATGGACACCTAGTATCCATAATGTGGCTAACTAGAGACATAGAATAGACATCCGTGATAGCCATCACTTACGAAATATCCATCCCTTCAACGTGGGCCCTGTCACACAGCAAATCATGACAAACAACGGCTACAAAAGGCCCTCATCTCCGGCTTCCCGCGTGCCACTCAAGCAACAGTAAACAGAAATCCCCCATTTTCCATAAACCTCGTAGTAAGTATACCTCAAAGTATTAAAAAACAGCCTAGCTTCACCATGGATCCGGTCATAGTAGCCCAGTTCCGCCACACCCAGCTCTACAGGGACCTGGAAGCCGGCCTTCAGAGCCTCCTCATGAAGAACATCGCCTACTTTGCACCTCCCCTCGTGTCGGAATCCTCGCGCTACTGGATCAGAGGCCTCCGAGAGCGCAAGCCCGGCGGGTGCTGGTGCACCAGCGACAACTCGCGGGCCTGCTACCCGTACGAGATGTGCCAACGACGGCCGTGCCACGTTTTAGGCAGGGACATTGACTTTTTGCTCTGCGACCGCCCGCATCACTACGGCCGTGACTGCGGCGACAGGATATGCTTTGACCCGTATGACCTGGCGCCGGACTACCTGGACGATCTGCTATCCAACAGGGCTCTGCGCCGGACCTACTGGCCCAAGGAGTGGAGGGATCGGGTGGTTTGCCAGCTCGGGGAGTATCAGCTAAGTGCTAGGCAGTTTGACGCGTTTGCGAATACCATATACCTCGTGGTTGAGGACCTGCATAACCCTTTCGTGACGGTCGAAGGGTTCTGGCAGCCCGAGATCCACGGGGTTCTGGGGTGGGATGAGCAGGAGATTGAGGAGTGCATTGATGAGCTGATGTATGAGGTGGTCACGGTTAAAATGCAGCGGCTCATGAACGATGCTGAGATGCAGACTGTTTGGTAAAAAAGGTCTTGGTTGCTATCCTGATGTGAACTAATAAATCTACTTGGCGCTACAGAGCATCCCCTCTATGGTGTATCATTCCGCTCATAAAAAAAATCATGAATCCTTCAAAAACGCCTTTACAAAGAGTATCCCTCCACCCGCAGCACAGTCCGCAGGTGTTTAAACGCCAGCTTCTCCCCCTTGTGGCAGGCCAGCAGGTTGGCCGTCTTGAGCACGTTCTTAATCTGGCGGCCGTTCAGCTCCAGACCGGCCAGGGCCTTGGTCTCGTCCTCGGTGATCTCGTGGGCGGCTTCGCCGGCGACCTTGGCGTTGAGGCTGATGGCGCGGCTGAGGAAGCCTCGCCAGACGGCCTCGCGGGCGGAGCTGTCGAGGGGAGGGTACTCGAGCGACATGTGGATCCGGCTCTGGAAGGCGGGGTCCATGTTCTTGACGCGGTTGGTCGTTAGGAACAGGATGCCCTCGTAGTACTCGAGCGTGCGCAGGAAGATGGACACGATGCGGTTGCGCTCGATGTCGTGGGCCGACCGCGCCTCGAGGAAGACGTCGCACTCGTCGAGCAGCAGCACGGCGTTCCAGTTGGCCACCATCTCGAGGATCCGGCTGAGGTTGTCCTCGATGTCGTAGGCGTCGCTGCCGAGGTCGCCGGCGCTCATGATGTACAGGGGCACCTTCATCTCCTCGGCCACCGACTCGGCCGTCAGGGTCTTTCCGATACCGGGGCCACCGGACAGCAGCATGATGATGCCCTTGCCCTTGCCCGAGATGACGTCGTCGAACACGCCCTTGAACTTGACCTGGCTTTGAGCAAAAGCGAGGATGAGCTCCTTCTGGTCCTCGGGAAGCACAAGCGAGTCAAAGGCCTGCTCGTTGAACTTGACCTCGGTGACGTCGTCGATGAAGAACTCCATCCACCGCTTGTTCTTGAGCGCGTAGCCTCGCACCATGGGGTAAGTCATGATGAGCTGGTCCTCAGTCAGAGGTGGACGCTCGCCGCCCTTGAGCTCGGATCCCGAGTCAGAATCCCACTCGTTGTCGCTGTCGTCGTCGTTGCCGTCGTCGCTGCCGGCGGCGCTGAGAGCAACCTCGGCACCGGTGTGGATGTTGTTGAGCCAAACGGTGTGGTCGGGGTTCAGCTTCTCCCAGTTCTCGCCGTCGATGACAATGCGCGACTGGACCGTCTCCCTGCGGGACTTGGTCGTGTTGACGTGCCAGATGGCCGTGCCATTGTAGGCTTTGTAGCAGTAGCCGGCGAGGCTCTCGAATCTGCGGCCACGCTCCAGCAAAAGCTCCCTGGCGGCGTCGAGTCGAGGGTGGTACTCGAGGGGATAGCAGGGGAGCTCGGAGAAGGAGATGGTGCCGGGGAAGCCTGGGATCTGCATGTTGAGGTCGGTCCAGCCCATGATCTTGCCGTCCCAGTCGATGATCTTGCACTGCAGGACGTAGACCGGACCGCACTGAGTCTTGCCGTAGTAGCCCGAGTCGAAGCGGACGGCCACGGGCTTTCCCTTCTCCGAGCCCCAGACAGTGCAGCCAGGAGGGAAGAGGGTCCAGACGCGGTCGAAGGCGACGGCGCGGTTCTTGAAGTAGTCCTCGCGGAGCTGGATAATCTCACCAAGCTCATCCTTCATGATCTTGTACAAGACGCCGACATGCTCGCGGGTGATGTCGTCGTAGCTCGAGTCATCCTTGGCAGCGGCAAACTCGTCCCAGCGGTGGACGAAGCATTCAAATGGAGCGTGGAACTTTAGCCGTGATACCTCGGTGATGATACCAGGGTAGCCTGCAAAGACCTTTCCGAGAACGCGCTTGAGGAAGGGAGATTGGATGACGAGACTGTCGATGACAAGGGGCTTGTTGGAGTCAGCCTCCTTGGGCTTCTCTGCGGGAGTGTTAGCTTCTGGCTCAAACAGCGACTCGGGGTTGAGACTCACTCTTTCGGATGATGACGGCATACTTCTGTGTCTCCTCGTTCTCTGCGGCCTCCTCGAGATCATCGGGGTACTTGTCGGTCCATGATCGATCTCCGTTCTGGTCGTACTTGGCGTAGAGGTCCTTACTCTCTGCAAGCAGACCAACGATGATCTTTTCCTTCTTCTCATCTTCATCCCCGCTCTTATCCTCGTCCTCACCTTTGTCCTTTTTCTCCTCAGACTTGTCTGCTGTTGCGTCAATAACGAGTGTCCTTGATTCACGTATCAGGTGAGGAGAGCAAGGAGTCTTACCCTCACTTGACTCGGCCTTGGCGGTCTCTTCTGTCTTGTCCACCTCAGTCTCTGCAGGGGTAAGGATAACGACAGACGAGTCGTCGCCGCTCTTGGTAGACTCCATAGTGTCGGAAGTCATGATGAGCCCAGCTGTGGTGCTTGTTGTGGATGTCACTGAGGAAAAGAACAGGGCGTTCAGGTAGAGGATATTTCACCACAAGCGAGGATGTATTTGATGTGAAAGAAGAGTGAGAAGATGATATGGTTACCTTCGACGATTTGGCCCTCTTTTATAAACCATGATTCCCGTCCACGCCTTGCTACAGCTCAACGGCAGCAGGCTACAACTCAATCTCGTTCGGCATGTTACTCACCGGCATTGGCCAGCTCCGCATCAAACAGCCGGGGGCAGGCACGCTGTCGGCCGCTCACCTAGGCAAACGGCGTGGCTGAATTGGGTGCAAGCTCATCGTTGGTTGAATGGCCGTCTAGGCTGTGGCAAACGGCGGGTTGAGGCAGCCGGTGGATCCCTGCGTGCACAGCCTCCAGAAGGAACACATCAGGCAGAGCCCCATAAGGCTCAGGCAACACCTCTCTGCAAGATTTGGACACTGTTGATTGGACGAGGAGGTAGAATACCGAGTTTCAATTGGCTTGAATGTATCTGCCAATATTTGGGGGCCTAAGATTTCGAAAGGGGACAGGTTACAGATTGGAGGAGATCATCGACGACCCGAGGAGTCATCGGGGAGGTAGAGGCTGAGCTCGGACTGCCCCCGCAGTAGTTGTCCACCGATTACCGAGCGCTGAACCACCACCATAAGCGACATCAAAGCTGTGTCACCGCATGAGTTATCATCACCATACACGTTGTGAAAACTTCAAGTAGGAAACGAGATTTGGTCCAATCTTGCCACGGGATTCACAGCATGCCTAATCTACATAACTAGGCCGCAACAGCCACGCTTACAAGTTGCCTCCACCAAGAATGCTCGCGGCCGCCTGCTTGACTGCACCCCGCGCCAAGAGAAACAAACTCGGCCCAACACTGATCCTCGCAACTCCAATCCTGGCGAGCTCAGCCGTCGACAGCGCATCTGCCGTCCTGTGCGCCAGCTTGACGGCAACCCGCCCGTCCAGCTCCCTCACCAGCGTCTCCACCCAGGCCGTCCGCAGCCCGCGACCGGGGCCGCCCCAGTAGAAGACGGTCGTGGCGCCGGCGGCTAGATATGCCTTGCCACGCGCGACGGCCTCCTCGATCATGCCGGCCTCGTCTAGGCCCGTGTCAAAGTGAAAGATGTCGCAGCGTGCGTTGATGACAAAGTCTGGGCATCCTGCATCGGCGGCTGCTTGGAGGGCTGTCTTGAGGCGCTGGACTTGTTCGTCGACGGGGTAGAAGGCCTCTGTGGCAGTGACGGTATCCTCGATGTTTGCACCGACGACCCCAATTTCGACTGCTCTCTTAACTATAGAGGCGATCTGAGATCCGTAGCCATCTTGGATATCCGCCGACAGGGGAAGACCAGCTGCCTTGGCCAGGGAAGCAATCTTTGCGACCGCTTCAAAGTTTTGCTCTAGGGTGAGCTCCTCGTCTTTGATGCCGAGAGCGGCGGCAATGGCCCAAGACGCAGTGGCAAGGGCTTTGACTGGCTTTGATGCATCGTCATTGAGAGAGACGACGGTGTTGAAAGACGCAACGTCCCAAACATTGGGAAAGACAATGGGTGTTGAGGGCTTGTGAAGAGCCTTGAGCTCTTGAGCAAAGGCGTTGGCCATGATGATAGTTGACTTGATCCTTTCGGGTTGAACTGTTTATGATACCGTTCAGTGCAGAACCCAGAACCCAAGGACATTGACGATACTTATAGTCTAAAAGCATCTAGGATTGTCGTGGCAAAGAATTACTGTGTTGCTATCAATGTGAAGGGCGTGCGGGGCAATTCACCTCCGACGGGACCGACCGTGAACCGGTACCGGCCATAGCCATCGCGTTCACGATCATCTAAACTAACTTATCGTGAATTGGACAGACATGTCCTCAACAACTCTATCAATAGTTACTGCACAAGTGGGCCGCGACGATGTGACAAGTTGTCCCGGGGTAGCTGGGGATTGCCAGCCTGGGTAAGTAGTTGTGTGGGGAGCTTTAGCTTGCACGGAAAATAACGCTCTTTGCATGTTCAACAGCTCTTGTGGAATCACAAAAACTCGCCTCAAACTAGGAGCACATCTACTTAATAGTCATATTTTTCTCAAGTTGAGTCTCTCTGTGAAACGACAACAATGCCGCTCCAGCTGCGAAACGCCGGGCCACAAGACGTGACCGCTATGCGCGACATCTACTTCTCTGCCTTTGGAGACACCATAATCGGAGGACGTGTTTTCCTTGACAATATCGACATCTCGGGCCCCAAGTTTGTCGCTGAATACTCCCTTGAGCTCCTTGATAAAAACTTTCAATTCCTTGTTGTCACTCACAAGACCGCCCCAGACTCGGACGATGAGAGGGTTGTCGCCTGGGCTAAATGGGCTCTTCCCGGGGCACCAATTGATGATCCACCGCCGGTGGATGAATGGCCAGCTAATGGACACATCGCTGTTGAGTTCTTTGAGGCGATGGCAAAGGCGCACCGCAAGTATATGGGCGACAAGCGGCACTATTACCTGGAGTGCATCGGGACGCGCAAGGAGTTTATGGGACAGGGAGCGGGGAGCATGATGATACGCTGGGGAGCGGAGAGGGCGGATACAGGCGGACTGCCGTGCTTCTTGGAAGCTACACCGAATGGCAAGCCGTTATATGAAAAGTTTGAGTTCCGGCCTGTGGGTGAAGATGCGTTTGACTGGCCCGAGGGGAGGACCGTCGCGGTTTACATGGTGCGTGATGCAAAGGCCAGCTCGGTGGCAAACGGACAATGAAGATAGATAAAAAGAAGCAAAGAGATGAAAAAGGGCTTTATTAGTCACCGCTTTTTAGACTTGTGTGACTGAATAGCATACGCGAGATAAGATATATGGCGGGTTTGTGACTCCAGGCGTAGAAATCCGGAAGCCGTCTTTTCGACAAACACCGATACCTTCGAAAAATCTCCGTACGATAACGCTTAAAACGCAGCGCGAGATGGTATACAATGTGCACCTGCGAGTATGAGCGTTTCGCTTGCGACCACGAAGAAAAACGGCGCTACATCAACTGCAAGACGGGCACAGAGATATCCGACAGCTCGGAGAGCCCCTGCGGCACCGTGAACTTTACCGTCGTCTACTCACGAAAGGCGTGCCGAAAACCCGGCTGCAAATACGTAGAGTGTATGGTCAAGGGCTGGGCGTGCTGTCAGTGTAACAAAGGTCCCAACCAGGGACATGTGTGCAAGCAGGACACGAGACCGTGGCGATGGGAGTATGTGGAGTGCGGGCACCGGTTTTGTGATGAGTGCAAGTCGTGGAAGGAGTTTGAGAAGGAAAAGGAGTCGTCAAAGAAGCAGAGGAATGACGATGGCGTTAATGAAGAGATTTCGCTGGGGAGAGATGTGATTCGAAGGGGGCTTTATGTAATAACAGGAGGTCTCAAGGGCAGAGAGGCGTCCAAGAAATGAAAGAGGTTATCGTGAAAGCCCTAGAGATGAACCGAGGCTGGGTTGGGGTAACACGGCAATAATTAAACTGATAACGGAGGCTCCTTATCAACTCGGCCGAGAAATCGACCTGGCGATCCGGAGGTCTCCAGTCTTTTGTGTGGGTTGCCTCGTGGTGTCCCTGTGTGGTGGGTGGCGGCGACGGACGGCAACGGCAGTTACAAAAGTTAGTAGGTTTGGCAAGCCGGGGAATATCAACACCCCGAGAAAACATGAGATGCACCCGGCAACTTCGGATGTTGGATGATGCGAATTCAAGTCAATGCGCCTTGAAAATGGTAGCATCTGGCGCCAGATAGTTTTTGCCAACTCATCCATCGTGGCATTGCCGCTGCTGCATTTCTGCTCAGCCCTGTTTGCACGCTGATGACGTTGGACTCTGTTGCATGACGTTGACATTTCGCTCTCCACTGTAATTATTTTTTTTCCCTTCGCGGGTGGTAGGCACAAGACACTTGCATCTCTCGGTGCACCGATTGGGCATAGACCACTAAATTTGAAAACGTAGTCCAAGGCGCTGCAGCAGCAATTGCAGCAGTCATTGAACGGGAGATCCGGTTTTTTGTTCTTCTTTCTTTGACAAGTTGTCGCGTGACTTGCCCCTTTTTTTTTTTCTCCCCTTGAAATGAAATCCATCCTTTTCTGCTGACGATGCATTTTTTCCTGGCTCCTTTTTCTTGACCCCCTTTCCTGCAACTTCTTTTGCTGTGCACTCTGACCCCCCTTGTGTTTAAGATTACTCGTCAAGGGAGGCCACTGTAACATCCAGCGAATGATTTCATCACCTTTTTGCATGTGAAAAGCCCTGTCATAGCGTATCCGAGCACTCGGTTTCACGTACGTCACCCAAAGTCCCAAACGCCAAAAGCCACGATTGTCACTGCAGACGCCCTCGGCCCATTATTTGTTGTCACTTTTATTTTTTTTTCTCCGTCCTTGCAAATTTCTGCTTCGCAGCTCGAGCAACCGTTGCCCATTCATTTCGCTATCGCACCTTGTACATTCCTTTCTTCATATCGCCTTTTGTTATTTTTGTCCAGTCGTTTCCTACAGGCCTGTTCCTTGGCTGCCTCTTCTTCGCTTAATTCAACATCACCACCACCGCCGCGGTCACGACCTCTTCGTTCACCATGAATCATTCATCAACATCCAAGATGGCCTCGTACTTCTCACGCCTGAGCCCCGTGCCCTCGTTCCCCGACTACACCGGCCCTTACAAAGTTGGCACCGTCGATGTCGAGATCCCCGTCTCCGAGCTCGATGCGCCCAGCGCTCCCCCCGAGGGCGCCGACAACATCCACACGATCCAGTACCGAATGTACTACCCGGCCGTCCCCGAATCGAGCGAGAAGCGCATTGGCTGGCTGCCAACTCCTCAGCGACAGCATCTTGTCGCATACACCAAATTCCTCGGCATTGGCCCCATGCTGGCCGAGTTTCTCTCGTGAGTGCCATCCTCGCACTGCGCTACCAATGCTTGCCAGCTAACAAACCCTTCCAGCTTTCTTCCGCGACACCTTCACTACACTACGATCCCTGTCCACAAGAATGCGACTCTGCACGACGCGACGACCGAGAACAAGCGATGGCCGACCATGATCTTCTCCCACGGGCTGGGTGGAAGCCGGAACTCATACTCGTATATTGCGGGCTCTCTCGCCTCCCACGGCATTGTCGTCATCTGCCCTGAGCACCGCGACGGCAGCGCAGTCGCTTCTTTCATCCGCATTCCTGAAAAGCGAAACGGATCCATCACCTCCAACGGCCGAATCCAGGTCCCTTACAAGAAGATCTCTCACGATGTCTGCCCCGAGGTCTATCTCGCCCGTGAAGCCCAGCTTCGAATTAGATGCTGGGAGATGGGCTTGATTCACCAAGCCGTTCTCGCTGTTGACCGAGGTACTCCTTACACCAACCTGAACCGATCGACGCCGAGTCTCGATCAATTCGTCGGCAAGCTCAACATCCACGAGCCCGGCAGCATCATTTTCGCAGGACATAGCTTCGGCGCAGCCACCATCACTCAGTTCCTCAAGAGCACATTCTATGCCAGTGATCCGGATGTGGCAGCCATGGAGAAGCCTCTCTTCACGCCCGCTGAGGGTAGCGAAATCCGACAACAGATCTCGGAGAAGACTCTGACCATGCTGCTCGATATGTGGTGCTTTCCTCTGATGGCTCCCAACTCCGCACCTCTGTTCAACGTGCCTCTACCAGTCTATGCCGACAAGGCCACGGCCCCAGGCGGCAAGGCAATTCTTGCCGTCGAGTCTGAGCACTTCTTCAAGTGGACGGAGCACCTCAACGTCAAGGCCCGAGTCCTGAGCCCCGATCCTACCGCCAAGGTCGTTACTCCACAGCTGTTTGAGCGACCCAGCGGTATCAAGATGTCTGAGCCAAACTTCTTCTACGTCATCAACTCGGCTCACCTGAACCAATCCGACTTTGGCATTCTCTTCCCCTGGCTGACCAAGAAGATTTTCGATGCCGAGCAGCCCGAGCGAGCGCTGCGCCTCAACCTGCGCGCCCAGCTCCAGGTGCTTCGCGAGAACAATGTCCCCATTGCTCGCACATTTGCTGGAGACCTTGTGGATGGGACCTCTTTCGATAAGCTCGACAAGTTCAACAAGGAGAACGGCGACTCGTGCAAGGATGGCATCAACAACGACCAGGCCATCTTTGACAAGAGCGGCAACCACCCCGTCGACTTTTGGCGCTGGATCGACGTGATTGGCCTCGGCGACGCCGGCGAAAAGGAAACCGGCAAGACGGCCAAGGAGCAAGTTGAGGAGGGCGAGCTCGAGATGAAGGGCGAGCTCGACCCCAGCGAGGAGATGCCCGGAGCACCACCCTCCATCACCGGACCTGTGGCTATCCAGGCCACCGCAACTGCAGCATAAAAAATCATTTCACGAAGGAAAACGAGGATTATGAGAGCGATTTGATCTTTCGATAGAGCGGAACTGTTTTGAAGATACCTTGTTTTTTTGTTTCCTTTTCTTTCCCGGCGTATGGACAGGCAAAGGGTTGGTTGGAATTTGGTGTTTTAGATATCCTGCACTCTGGATCAAGAAGAACCGATAGAGACATGGAGTGTGGATATCTCCCGTCTGTTTATTTTGTAAAAATACTATTGTCTGATGCTTTACTCTTGGCCTTGACCTTGTGATGACTTGCGCAGCAAGAACATTCCCCCGCCCCTTGCTTTACTACATCGTCGCTAATAGAGATGTGCTGTAGAGTCTCTACCAAGGCGTACAAACTTTGACTAGCCTTGGTATTCTTGTAGGCATCTAACAAAAGACTAGAGTGACAATCTCAGTTCACCTACCCATCTCAATCACCAACTTTGACCCGTCACTCTGCCATATCCCGCCCCTGCCACCAAGAACGCACTTCATCGACACAGGATTCCACATCCGTCCTGTTATCTCGTCAAGGTCAATGTCGAGGTCTTCCTTGGGGGCACACGCGACTGTTCGACAATCGCGGTATACCACAGCGCGACATTGAAGTCGAGGGATCGTGATTTTGCCGTCGGCATCGCCCAATTGCGACCAGGCCGAGATGGCGACCGGGCAGTCGAGCCTACTCGGGCCAGACTGTTGCTAAAAACCTAGGCGTCAGTAACCGATCATGCTGGATCTGAGACATCTCGAGTGGCTTACCTTTGTGCATGCGAGTGTCTCAGGGCCACCATCGTCGTCTAGCACGCCCTCCAGGTACGACGCGGGGTCGATCTGTGTTATAGCGGCAAAGTCATGCCACCCAAACTCGAAGATTTCGGGAGCTTCAGTAGAGGAATCCGTTTTGGAGCGGCGGGCTCCGAGTGCGGAACTAGAGAGCGCGAAGGAGAGCAGAGTCGCCAGAAGCATGTTTGCCGCAGTGGATGCTGGGTACGAAAAAGGCTTGTCAGAATGTCTCAGATGTGATGGAGGAATGTGTATTGCCGCTGAATCAAGAACGATATCGCGTCTGGATTGTTTTCTTTTCCAATGTCCGGATGCGGCATCCTTTTTATACCAAGCAAAGCCGTCACAATCCGAAGGTTATTGCAATTGCCAAACACAGATCAGCAGAGGCTACACGGGAAGCACAAGAACAAGCGAGGTGCTCAAATGCAACTTCCCGGGGATATCTTCGCCAGATGAAGCAGGGCAAGGTCGTACCGAGGGTCCGGAACGTCTGTGATTGCAGGAGTTGGGGGGCGAGATCCGAGGATGTGTTTCCTGATGCGGAGGTGGGACGAGATTGGGGCTTGCACAGATGGTGGGAATGGGCGGCGCATTCTTGGAGGAGGATCTGCATTCTAGAAGTCTTGTTGAAGTAACGTGCGAGATTCTGGCCACAGATTGAATCTTCGCGTCAATTGCTTCAACGTCATACAGTGATGTGGTGAGAATAGCCACGCATCAACCAAGTACCATCGAGGTGGTCAACTGAAGCAGATCATCGTCAGCAAGTTTAGTCTTCTAGTCGGGTATGCATGTGGGATGAACTCTGCATAAGAAACCACTTGCAACAATAGCCACCTTCATGTAGTCCAGGAAATCCCTACAGCGCCTTCACTTCAATCGACCATGCCGGGAAGAGACAACGTGTATTGTTCCTGATGGTGGGTGGACTGTATCACTATCTATTTTAGGTCCTCACTTCTCCTTGACTGAGGTAGTCCAATTATACTATTCTATATGTCCCACTCCCCCATCCCAGCGATAAACCTAGCAGTGTTAAGCAGACCTAGATGTTGAGCTACTTTGGGCAGAAGCTCGCCTCCTGCATTACAGCCTCGATTTCTGGCCCGCCCCTACAACAACTTGAGCCCAAAGTCCGATTGCCACTAAATTTGGCTCAGTAGAATCGGTTTGGCCGGTACTGCCTGTCATAATTGATGCTTGCTCCATTGTTACGGAGAAGTGTCTCTACCGACTCGAGCCCAAGTTTAGAAACAAGATAAAGGATGTCTATCTAAGTTGATTGACTGTTCTACCATAGGCAGCTTGCCTTTATTAAAACAAGGAACACAGGTTCCGGCAATAGCTAACAATAATCAGGGGACGTATCTACTTCTGCCGGCTAGTTGTAAGCTCAAGTCTTGATCCATAGCCACAAGGAAGTATGGCCGACTTACGAATGTTGGTTTCTTGCAACCATGTTAGCGTCGGGTTTATTATAATGCTAGAGATATAGAAAAAAACCGTGTTCTTTCTTATTGTTGTTGTTGTGAAGGTAAGCTGCCCTTGACTAAGCAGTACAGCAGTTTAGATGGTTAGTCTCTTGCCGAGTCACTATAAATTCACTGTCCACGGCTAGGATCTTCAGGAATTCCCTGGCGTAAGCAGCGGTAGTTACAGCGGCATACTTTTAGCCTCTCTTTATCTTGTGAGAATCCGCGTACTCACAAATACCTCGAATTGGGAGGCAGGGGAGGAGGTCCATCACGTCTGCAGCCTTTATTTGGAAACAGATGATGCCCAAGTCGCGCGAGAGTTTGTCTCAGGTCGTGCTGTCCTTGATGACCTGGTTATGTTCCCGAGGCGAGGAATCGGCCAATCCGGCTGGACGAGACCAAAGAGCCTGATGGAACGAGTTCAAACTATAGGTTGGTGATGTCGGGTCGTGGGGCCGACCTATTCATCGGTTCTCCGGCCGATGTTGATCGCGGGGTGCGGGGGACAAGCCACTTCCTAGAAGGATATAAAGGCAAGGGACATGAGCACCCAGTTTCTTGCCCCAGACAGTTACCCCAGAAACTTTACTCTCAGCCATCATCCCTGACAACACCCCTTGACCACTGCCATGCGATCCTTGCGAACAATTTCAGTCGTGGGCTGCCATGCTGAAGGCGAAGCCGGCGATGTCATCATCGGCGGTGTCCTCGATATTCCCGGCAAGAAGACCATGTACGAAAAACTCGTCCACTTTCGCACAAATGCCGACCATATTCGCCAGCTTCTTCTCAACGAGCCTCGGGGAAAACCTACGTTGCACACCAACTTGATTCTTCCGCCCTGTGATCCGCGAGCCGACGCTGGGTTTTTGATCATGGAGAGTGAAGAATACGCACCAATGTCTGGCTCAAATACGATCTGCACTGTTACAGTACTGTTGGAGACTGGGATGGTGCCTATGAAGGAACCCATCACGAAGCTTAACCTTGATACTGCTGCCGGCTTAGTTGCCATCACTGCAGACTGCCAAGATGGAAAGTGTAAAGCGGTGGCTTTCGATAATGTTGCATCTTTTGTGGCTACTCTTGATCTTCCTATCGACGTTCCGGGCTTGGGCACTGTTGCAGTCGATGTAGCCTGGGGAGGCATGTGGTATGCCCTGGTGGATGCCGCGTCTGTCGGTCTCAAGATCGAAAACAGTGACGCGAAAAAGCTAGTCGAGGTTGGGCAGCGTATCAAACGAGCTGTCCAAGCTCAATTCATGCCTGTTCACCCGGAGAACCCTGATATTCGAGGTGTCAGCATCTTGGCTATGACCGGACCAGTCGAGGAAGGCCAAGGCTGCAAGATCGCAAAGAACGCAGTGGTGGTATCCCCAGGGAGATTCGACCGGAGCCCCTGCGGCACTGGGACGAGTGCCCGGCTCGCTGTGCTTCATGCGAGGGGCCAGATAAAGGTCGGCGAGGTGTTCCGACACCGCAGCATTATCGGGACCGAGTTTGAGACTCACATTCGGGGGACCACAAAGGTTGGAGATTATGAAGCGGTTCTTCCCACCGTCAAGGGCAGGGGTTGGATTACAAGCTACAAGCAGATCGTATTGGATCCTACAGACCCCTTCCCCACGGGTTTTAGGGTTGGTGATCAGTGGCACGTCTCAGTTGACCCTTGATATGTAGACAGGCTTGTAGCCCTGAGCTCTGGATGAACGTTTATATAGAGGAAGAATAATCTTTATTTTCATGTCTAGCCTTGGTATAATCTAGGCGGGTAGCTAAAGGTGAACATCTCGATGGCTTGTCAATAACTTGAAAATCAGGCTCGGCTCGAGAGCTTCGGGGAAAGAGACAACTGAACGACGTCCAGCCAACCTGTGGCGGCTTAGTATTGCCGAACATGCCGTTTTCTTGTAGGGGTAGATACTTGGCAGGCTTTCAAGCCAACAAAGCAGTGTCGTCTTGCAGCTAACCGCATACGCCTCCGAATCTTGGCGATATGTGATTTGCACCGAGTGGTTGTACAGCAGGAGGCTTCAAGGCCTTCTTACCAGGCTACATGACCCGGCGACTCCTTCTCGCTCCATCTGGCTTCCAACTTTTTCTTCCCCCAGCCCCAGAGCACGCAGCGAGATTCTTCCAAGTTGCCACCTACCAACATCATACGAACCAACACAGTGATACAACACTTTATGACCAAGAAGACAACAAAACCACACAACGACACAGAAACATGGCTTCAGGCTCCTTCGCTATCAGTAGCCTCTGGCTCATTCTCTTTTTTCTGAGCTTTCCTGGCCAAGCAATGGCGGGCCTGCTCCAGGATGGAGAAGATTTCAGCAATAACTTGGTGTCAGACCTGGCACCGTACGTTCGTGTCGTCTCATTCACCTCCTAAAATAAGTCATGACCAGAAGCTGATTGAAACATAGGCTGTTGGCGCTGTTTGGCGAGCGAGTTACTACGCAGTTCATGAGCCAGTCTACTGGCTGGGCCGACTGTATCGCTCTCGCCATGGCACCCGTGGGCATCATCACTATCATCGTGAGTGCCATCCGGGTCGCTGGACCTCGCTGGCTCAAGGCCGTCATCGGGCGATCTAGAGAGAACGTCATTGCCGCTGAGCTCGAAGTCATGTCGTCTACGTCGGAGGAGACATGTGAGCTTTGGAATAGCCAGACCCGGGCTGTCGTGCGTTGCCCTGGAGCTGCAGACATTTGCGAATTCATCTGCATTTATCCCACTGCTCAGAAGACAGATGAACCTGGAAAAAAGAGAGCTTCGCGCCAAGGATGGTGTCATTACATCTGTGCGCATCATGGACATAGACAACGCGACAATGCCTAGACCCAAGTGTTCTTCCAGACCTGCTGGTCGTGAGACTGGCAACTCAAGGCCAAAGGATGAAGAGTCCTCGGGTCAGGGCGACCCCAGCTCAACTCAACTCAATACTAATGACGCCGGCGACAACGCGGCCCACTTCGATTACCTTGAGGTCCTATACCCGCACAGACATAGCGGTAGGCATCCACCTAATCATGTCTGGGAGCCTGGCACTTACTATTCAATTTAGGACGTCGTTTCTTCAAGTTCCTTCATTGGCCAAAGGATGCTCATGGAGTTCGGTCCCGGATCAGATATTTCTTCCACGGGTCAGGAGACACGCCTGGCGAAGAAGCCCCTGAAACTTCTCCCACAGAATTGTTTACAGCAAGCAAGCAGGTTCTCCGTGCCAATGAGATTGTAATAGTCCGCAATCCATGGCACCTTGCGCCAAACATGTCTCTCAACTGCACCGCTGAGGGAAAACGTTGGCAGCTCTAGGCATGTGCAGCGATCGGCATCGTCATCCAAGCGGGCGTCTTATTGTTCTTCGGCTTCTTGACTAAGTACCGGACGCTGCGCTTCGACAAGTATGGTGCCCCCGTCGAGGACTATGCTATGCCGGTGGCGGTCGTCGGGACACTCATTCTGACATTGGGAATTCTCACCTGCGCACACGTCGTGGGAAAAAGTAGTACGGAAGTTGTCCGCGAGGTTGTCGAGAAGGACACTGCTGCAGTGGCGATGGTCTGGCTCCAGAAGCAGAAGACAGTGAGCGAGCAGCATTTCGAGTCGGCGGCTATTTTTCCTACAATGAAGCGGCACAGAATCTACACATCGGAGCGAGCCATTGACGGCAACGGGAATCGACCGAGCCAGGACTCTGACACGACAGTGTACAACAACACCGGATATTTTCAGGGGTCAACATCAAACACCGATCACAGCGCTCCTGTCAGCACGAAGAAGACATTGTCATCTTCTTTTCCAAGAAATTCGTCGCAGGCGCAAAGAACACAATCGAAGCAGACAGTAGTTTCCACCGGCTGGCGATTGAAAGGAATGACAATTATCGGTACTTTCATGAGCTTGTTGGGCATCGTTTGCCAATTCATCGGCTTGAGAGGCTTACATTGGCTTGCCACGATCGTTCAACTGGGTGCAATCATCATCATGACGATTCTCAGGGCCGTGATCCGCCGACACGTTGCCCTGGGGCTGAAACACGAAGACCTGAAGGGTTCAACGGGGTTCGAATTGGAATGGTTTGCCATCTCACTCACCGCCCTTGAAAGTGCCCCTTGGCTTCCTGGGGGGCCTAGCGAACGAAGCTTCTGGGAAAAGTCGAAGTTCCGCAGGAAGAGCCCTGGCAAGCAAAGTGAAGAGTCATGTCCCACCTGGATAGTCCTGACTAATATCACTGGAAAGCTGGAACGTATCCAAAACCAGCCTCCCGCTAAGCAGAAGTTTCGAGAGGTTTCAGATTTACATACAGCACAAAGCATCCTCGATCTACGTCGACATTTGGGTGAGCTAGGCAAGTGGAAGGGTCCAGTCATAAAACAAGCGCTCAATCTTGCAAAAGCAATCGAAAAAAACATGGAATTCTTCATGTCTCGTTCAGGAAGCAAAGTCTCAAGCGACGATCACTTTACCTGGGACTTAGGTGTCAAGAATAGTAGGAGGAAGAGCGGAGCCATTGACACCAGCCAACATAGCAATGATGACAACAGCGAAAGAATCACTCTGAATATCAGCTACTCCTCAAATAATGGTTGGACAGCAGCTGTCGATGAACTAGACGCTGTACTATCGTTATGGTTGTACTCTGTGCGAGGGAAGCAACAGGAAAGCCCAGATGAATTTCCATCCGGCAACGACCGCTGGATACGTGGTGGGCAGGTTCAACAACAAAGATGTCTTCAGATTCTCGGCCCGGAAAAATCTGGCCTGCTTCGAGATCTTGAATGGTGGATGCCGAATGGTCTCGACGGAGTGCTGGCAGCTGAAATGCAACCAGCCACAAACAGTCCCAAGAAAGGAAGTGAACCCGACCCGGGCAACGAAGAGGTATCGAAACTGGAGAAAGAAGTGGAAGAACGTATACTCCAGGTCAGAATGGAGCGAATCAGCCACAGCGGTGAAAGATGGCCAAAAAGCCAGACGTCAGTTCGCGACGAAGGAGACTCCTTGTGTGAAGAACAAGTTGAAATGAGCCAGGGACAGCAACCAAACTGCGAAGATGACCCACTGACACCCTGGAAATGTCATCCTGCTGCGAATGATCATAACCGAAATCCCAATTCTGAGCAGGATCAAGAGTCAGAGAAGTCAAAAACCTGCTGCTCTTTGGCCGTGGAGTCCTAAGACTACTTGGACAAGCTGTACGCGAAGGACTTGTTCTCAGCTTTTGTATGGTCATTGGCCAGTCACCTCGGGTATTCTGTGATCAGCAAAAAGCTGAAGGCAACCATCCAGCCCGGCGGTGCGACGGGACCAGAGGCCTGGAAGGTCTTCTCCCTCACAAACCAGGACCTCTCCCGCCTCGTTGGGAGTATAGTGGAACTGGGCCATTGGACCGAGCGGGAAGTATGGCTGAGCCTCATCCCGCCCCTCAGCGCTACGGAAAACCTCCCTGGTCTAGACGCGGTGATTGAGATGGCCCAAGAGAATGCTGTTGTTCTCGAGAGAGCACTAGCCTGGCCACAGGCTGGAGCGAGATACCGATGGCTCTTTGACACAGCAATGGCATCCCCCCCCCCCACAAGTCACTTTTACGTCAAGTCTGTCGCAATTTTGATGAGATTTGAGGCACGAATGAAGGGTTCCGAAAAGAAGCGCTTTGGTCCCCGCCGCGATGATGCCTACGATGATAGGGGTGATGGTTTGAACCAGGAAATGCGCAGCACTGGGGAAAAGTTGGAAGCGGAGAAGTTGCAGAAGCATTCCCCTCAGTCCAGCTTGGAAAGTTTCTTCAATCTCCACCAGACCTTAGAGGGATTCAGACGCTTTACCAAGGACCCATTGTTTTGGCCCAGACATCAGCATATGCGGAAGTTGATAATGGTGAGATCCTGGCCTTATGAACGTCTTGCCTACCAAACTTTTCAAACCGTCGGAGACATCTTTGATCGTACAGGGCCCCACCATGCAATGCAAAGCGGCGCCAGAGATCATGTAGTGTCATTGGGCAGACAAGAGACATTCGCGTCTGCACTTGCTTTCTGTCGACCAGACCCTGGTCTCCGGAGGAAGTCGGATACTGAGGTTCTACAGGCGCTACATGTTGACCTGCAGCAATACATCCTTCGAACAGAGAAAACCTTGGAAACCATCTGAAAACTCAAACAAAACCCAATGGACTGGTCAGAGGGTTTCTCTGAAGCGATTTTCTATCCCTCCAAAACTTGCAGAGACCTTCTCAAGAAAGGAGAGGACCCGAATGCCCGAGACCTGGACCACTGGACTCCATTACACTATGCCTGCCGAATCTTTAAGCCAGATGATAAAGCCAGCTGGACGCCAGATGAGGAGATGGACTTAGTGAAGGAAGCTACAGAAATGAAAGCAGGAGCCCTCATTCGGCACAAGGCAGAAGTCAATGCCCAGGGCCTCGACGGTGCCGCACCTTTGCATTGCGCAGTGATGAGCCGTCACCTACCTCTGATCGAGTTGCTCATTAAAAACGGAGGTGATGTTAAAATACCCAACTTCGAAGGCCGTACCCCTCTCCACTTGGCTGCGATGAATAACGATGAGTCCCTTGTCCGTACCTTGCTCACTTCTAAATCAGATATTGAGGCTCAAGACAAAGCGGGGCGGTCGCCACTCCACTTGGCCGCCATGTTTGAGGCTACTCGGTTCATCTCTGAGCTGATCGAGCATGGGGCAAATCCAAATGCTGAGGACTACTAGAAAGCAACGCCACTTTATCTGGCCGCTCGCCGAGGAGAGGTCTCGGTCTTCCTGGAGCTCGTCAAGCACGGAGCCAATATGATCACGACGTCCACAGATGGCCAAAACCTGCTGCACGCATCAGCATACAATAGAGACCCGGAGATGGCAAGGACCGTCATCAAAATTTTGAACTCTGCAGGGCAGTCTGGACATCTCGAGTCAATGTTCCAACAACAGGACAACGAAGAAGGGACGCCTGGAAGCGTGGCAGAGAAGATGGGGAACAAAGAGATAATGGAACTTTTTGACCAGGAGCTTAATCGACTTAAAGGTGAAGAAGTCGAAACAACGGCAACGTTAGCCTAGGTCGGTAACGATGGGGAGGGTGGATCCAGCTGAAGTGTTAAGTGGTGGTATGTGAAACTAGTTTGAACATCCAAGAGGTGGTCTTCGGCGTCGATTCGCAACAAATCAAATTGTATGGACTTCTATTCCAGTTTTTGTGTGTCAATTTGTTTGGTTTACGCTTGCACATGATCCGTCTAGCATCAAAGCCACGGCCTGTTCAATAGGCTCATTTGCTAGGCAAGAGGCCGCCGGGAAGAAGCCACTGTTCAATCTGACACACAAGCCGATCCGGCTTATAGTATTCCGTATTCGTAATCCACTCCTCCAAGACTTGTCAGTATATCGGAACGCGGTCTGTGCTCAAGTCATCTCTATAGCAATCTTTACCCGTCTACTGTTAAATGTTAAAGGATGCCATTTCTCTCTCTGGTGGTGGTTGGCCAAGATACGGGGGATAATTGAGAACTCGAGCTCAGTTTATGTGACCCTGGAGTGGTAATTGACAGTCCCTTAGCTTCATAGACATGAAAAGGGTTCAAGATTTGTGAAGAACTTGCCATGAAGTCGGCAACCTAAATCATAGCCGCAAAATAGGGCCCCCTGATTGGTACGGGATGCCGGCCCCACTAGCCGACATCCCCACAACTTGTCCGGTCGACCCCGGGCCGACTTACATAACGTCCCCGTACAGCCACAACTTCAGAGTTTATATGGAGCGGCATGAGATATATAACACGAGGAAAAAAAATCCCCTAGCACTGCCGCTGGGGTATTCTTAAATGACATTCTCGGCCGTCTCGTAAATATCAAACAAGTCGGGCGTAGAATTGAAGGAGTTGAAACGACATCATGAGCATCCACCTTCATATCTGAGTGTCTACATGCAGCCTGATTAGTCTGTATTCGAGAAGACTAAATTCCTGTTGTGTGCTGTTGCCAGGTTCAAGCTGTGGGTTAGAATCGAACTGGACATCGAGAGAATCGCCCCATGGACTCATCCTCCTCCCCGAAACCTTCCATCAACCCCGGGCGATTCCTATGGACGACAACCAGATCCAGGCATCTTCCATGAGCCCGAACCCAGCGAGTCTGCGATTTCAGGAATGAACCTGCCCACGATATCTATATGGCTAATATCTTTAAATAGCGCGTATTTCTCCATGAAAATGATTTGGTTTTAAGTGTATGGTAGAGGCAATAAAGGTCTTTGTGAACTATAGTTAGACACCAAGAGAAGAAAGTAGCAATAGTCTTACCGAAGCTCAGCTCCATTCATTTACTCCCGGCAAGAGATGGCCTATCGCAACCTCAGATACCATATAATGGCTAAGCTATGAGCCTAAAATGACTGCCTCGCGGCATCTCCTGAGATGGAGACATCTACACATCGTGTACATACCTCTCATACTGCCACCAAGTCTCGAATCCCAGCTGTTCATAGAAGCCCTCTATAGCGACCGAATCAATAAAGATGCCCTCGACTCCTCTTTCTCGTAGGTTCTCTATCGCTTTCACCATCAATGCCAGCCCGACCCCTTTGCCTCTTACCGTCTTCTCCACACCAACGGCGGCAATCAACCCTGTCTTCTCCTTGGACGGTAACAGAGGCAAGAAAGCAAAGGTGTCACTGATAATTGCAGAGTAAGAACACATCAGCGTCCATCCGACTTGAGCGTTGGTTTCGGGATCAAAGGCCACCAGCACTTCATGGTGTTGATTGTAGGCTGCAAGGGCTTCATAGGCTCGGGACCAGTCCTGGATGCAAGTCAGTCGTCGTAAGTAGAGGGTAATCTAAGATGGACCAACAAAATTAGCTCTTTGTCTGGTCATGCATTCCTCGTATCCTTCCGGCGACCATGGAGCGAATTTGAAATTCGTCTTTGCGACTTTCTCTAGGATTTCAGGCGGCGCGATGTCGCCGCGGATGTCTCTGTAGAGATCCCGAACTGCAGGTCCTGGGGATTTGCGGAAACCTGCACACCATGAGCAGTCTGACCAGAAGCCTAGTTAGATGCCATCATATACCTCGGTGAACAAAGAAATCCTTCACCTCTGGCGACAAGTCTGTCGGCATCTGCGGCCAGAAGCGAGGCGCCAAAGATCCAAGTTCCAGGGAGCTCAGCTGTCCTTTTCCATTAGCACGAGCAGCGTTTCTCAACTCGGCCAGTGCCCTTTCCACAAGGGCAGTTCCCAATCCCTTGCCTCGGTATTCCGGCAAGACACCCACGGCAGCTATCTTGCCGTGCACTTCGTTCGTCACAAACGATAGACAGAACCCGTTGTCGTGGATGAAATGGTGGCCGGGGAGTCGAAAGAGAAGCTTTTCCAATCGCTCTCGTTCAATCGGCCATTTCGGAAAAATGGTCTGCCACATGTGCCATATGTTGTCAAAGTCGGAAGGGGTGAGGCCTCTGATGTCATGGCTGACAGATGGTTCCGTCCTGCTCTCGGTTTGCTCGGTCATTGTGAAGAATGAAAGATGTTAGGTGTAATAAGAACTGAGGAAATAATAAAGTTCTCACGCCAACTGTCCGAGAAGTAGAACCTATGAAAGTGTCAGGAACGCAAAATGGAGATGGTCAAGAAGATGGTCTGTTGGCTGACGTGGCATGGTCTTGACTGCGCCCCATGACCCCTGCAACGAGTTGCCAAAAGTCCCCGACAAGTGTTGCGTGTCTGTGACAACAATCTTCATAGGTTAGAGAACGCCGCGACGGATCAGCTGATTCAAAATCTCGGCTCGCATTTAATACGAAGTCTACACGCGACACCGAGTTTGGACCGTTGATGATGGCGTCTCGTAATTCGTATATGCACTAATTGGCTCAAAGGTCATCTCCGCCAGGGTTTAAGATCTAGGCTGTGACTTGGAATGGCTTCTTTCTGAGAATCTTGCGCCTACACATGAAAAGTTACGGGCTAGCCGTTACCAGCTTGAGCAATGGAGCGTACAAACACTACAAAGCTCTCAACTCGACTTGAAGCGTGGTTGTTGCCGTAATCAACAGGCTGCCTCGTGCTAGGCTTTGCGTCTATTCATAAACTCTTCCCGTTAGCAGACCACATTAAGAAATATTTCTCATACCAAGAAGATGCAGTTGAAGGGCCCATTATCCCGCTCGACAATTTCGCCATCCACCACCCCCGAGACATTGGCATCTCCCATAACCATATAGGCCTTATGCGCCGGGTTGCAAACCTGCTCATTAGCACAGACTTCGACATCCTGCGGTAGCAGACTGTCACTCTTGCTTCTATTACAAATTACACCTTTCACCTGCCTCAAGAGTGGAACCTTGCTTCGTCTTCACACGCCTTTAAGTGTGAACCTTGTAATCAGAGTCGATTTCGCCAACGTATGTCAAGCTACACCAGGTTTCGATAGGATATAGCCCTATAACGATACGAAACCGTCGAAAGAGAAACGAAAATACATAGTTCTAGTCACCATGAGGAAGAGACACGCCCTTCAAGGGCATCGATCACCCAAGCCTCATCCATGAGAACACCCGAGGGTTTACAGAAGTTACGACTCCATACTCTCATTCTGTTACAACTTTGCAAAGTACTACTGGATTCTCAGCGAACAAAGAAGGCTTTGGTATACCTAGAAGATTGACCTCATATTCATTAATCTCCGGAGTAAGCTACAACTGATGTACTTCGGAGGGGCTGATAATCTTGGAATGACGGAGCAACTTCCATCCCACCGAAGTAATTAGAGTCAATAAAATTATGCAGCTCGTTAAGAAACTGTCTGGTGCGAAGTTTCCAGGCAGAAACACGGTGTGGCCCTGGGCGCTAGCGATTGCAACTAGCAAGACGAGCGCAATTCGGGTTGACTCCAACAGCAGTACGGGAGAGTTTGGCGGCCCACACCCTGGGCTTGGTCAGCGCTGTAGAAACGACGATACGTGATGCTGATAACGATGTAGTTGATGGGGGAGCCACCGCTGCTTAGCAAGTTAATGAGCCAATCTAAGACTGAGTCTGACAATTGAAGAAATGAGAGTAGCGTAGCCCCAAGGCGGTAGGAAGGAACACCATGTTTATCGCATTTTGCCAAGACCCTGGATGCCTACCTTTCGCCTCCGCAGGTCTGTGACACTAGAACGTCGCGTATCGTCCAAGGAGGGCAAACCTACGCGGTTCAACTAGTGACTATGTCAAGTCTGCTCCACCACTGAACCCAAGACTGTTTTGGTTGAGTCGCCTCATGTGGTGCGGATAACACAGCAGAAAATAGGCAACGGCTAGGTCATAATGACCTCCCAGGTCCGCTGGAATGCGTCTTGATTGTGACAACGATGCATCTGTTGGTAAATCGGAGATGGTTACCCACCAAAAGAGCAGATGCTGCAAGCTGTCCGATGGGCTGCCTAGCTATTTAGTTGGTTGATAGTCGATTTTCCTCTTTGAGCGAATACGCGAGGGTACTTGAATCGCTACACGAATCAATCATGGACATTGTTCAAGTGCTCACTTGATCAGAAGATTATTCGTCAAACCGTTCAATTAGGCAATTATATCATATCCATAGTGAAATAGCTGGGGTACCTAAGAGACCTTGGACATTGACTCATTCCATCTATGAGGATTAAAGTACCTAACCTCGACGGACACAACAAGAGTGCATTACACTTATACACCGCGATGAACTTGAAATATCATCATAATCCACTATTTATCCAGCACTTGTTTTCAAGTACACTCATTTTGTCACGATTTCTATTTACTCGATTCAGTCACAAGAGCCAACCATGACTTCTACCGTCACCTCCCAGCTCGCCAAATTCGTCGTTGATCTTAACTTATCTGACATCCCATCGTCAGTACGAGAGTCAGCCAAGTCTCTTATCCTCGACACTCTTGGATGTCTCCGCGGTGGTGCCAAAACGCCACTTGCTCGCCAGATCAAAGCCGTGTCGTCCATCTTCGGCGGACCTGCCAAAGCCTCGCTTGCCGGACTCCATGAGCCTGCCGGGACTGCACAAGCAGTCTACGTCAACGCCCGGTTGGGCAATCTCCTCGACATGGACGAGACGTTTCCCATTGGAACTCACTTCGGGATCGGAGCTGTCTGTGCCGCCATAGTTGCCCTGGAAGTCAAGGAGAAGAGCGACAAGCCCGGTGAGGACCTGCTCGTCGGTGTTGTGGCAGGATATGAGGCCGCGGCACGAGTTGCCACCGCTATTGGACCAATCATCCGAGTCCAGGACGGCCAGGTCAAGGATTACGCCAGGATCTGGGGTGTCTCTGCTCCGGTTGTGGTCGCAGCGTGTGTCGCGTATGCCAAGGTTCTCGGTCGCGATATTGTTGATGCAGAGACACTGGAACAGGCTCTTGGAATCGCCGTGTCCAACATCCCGCTACCGATCGGAAATAGGTGGTCCGACTCCGTCGAGATAGCCGACTGCAAGTACTGTGACGCAGGGTGGTGTGCGGTGACGGGGGTGCACGGCGTGATATCTGCGTTGGAAGGCTTGACGGGTTTTGCCAACATCTTTGACGGAGACGTTGGCCTTGCCGAGGCGTGCGGTACAGAGATGCCACGGCCAGAGTCCTTGAACGAGCAGTTGGGACAGTTGTGGTATCTGTCCGACATCACTTTCAAGGCGTGGCCGACGTGCCGATGGATACAGGCGCCTCAGACAGCACTACGCAGACTACTAGAGAAGCACGACCCCGCAGTCGGAGACATCGAGGAGGTGGTGATTTTCACAAACCCGGTAGCAGACGGTGCTCTGTTCCGAAACTCGGCTCCATCTACGTTCTGCGGTTACTCCTTCAGCTATCAACACGCCGTGGCCATGATGTTGCTAAAGGTCCCTCCTGGAGCTCAATGGTTCGACCCCAAGATTGCAGAGTCCAAGGCTGCGCTCGAGCTGAGGAAGATTGTGAGAATCGAGAGGCTTGAGAGGGCTGAAACTTTTGCCCGGCACATGGTCCGAAATCAGATACGTACAATGCCCGGTGCGGTCACGGTAAAGACGGTACAAGGCGAGTCGTGGACCGAGGAGACTGATTATACTGAAGGTGATCCGTGGGACCCGCACACCTTGTTTGACGGCCCAAAGGTGGTCAAGAAGTTCCTTGCGTTGGACAACTCACCCGATGCTCAAGATTTGGTGCATTGGATGTCAGACCTTGAGAATGCCACTAGGTTGGATGTATTGTCAGCATTCATTCGTCAGAGTGGTCTAAACGGAGGAGATCAAGGTCTATGAAGATTGGAGCCTGCGATTTCCGCCTTATAGTATGGGATCTGGGGCATAATACATGGACAACTGATTCATATACAATCCAGATTCCACTCATAAGTCGTCCTCTTGAAATATCTAAAACTTGCTGGGAATTGCATGGGCTTTGCGTTTATGGGGAAGGCTATTGCTTGGCTACCCCATGGGCTACATGTTGATGAACACGGCCATCTCACTCCCGTAATAGTAGCCTTTTTGGCTACCATGGTGGTCTCGTTGCTTACTACCACCTTTGATTGGCATGTCCTTGATTGGTACGAGACTGTAACTCCAGGACTTACGTGACTGGACTACGTACGCTGACTGCGTACAAGAGCAACCTCCCTCGCTTATCGTCATGGAATGCGGGGTAAAGGATTCTCCAGCAATCGATTTGCAAGGAATTGCCGAAAGAGGAAAGCTTTTTTCACCTCGTGCAGAATCACTCCTAAGCTAGCGCAATCTCATGTGTCAGAGCCGCATGCTCGTGCCTCGAATGTGACTCGTACTAGACGACGCGCAGTTGCTTTGCCTAGATCTCGTTTCAGCGCCCCATTAGGAAAATTCTAACAGATGTAGTACAATTACAGTATTTGTTCGTGTCGGGCTTTTCCCTGTTGATCTCGGCACAGCCTCATAGGCGTTGAATCTTGCCATCAATCTTGACGCCCATCGATAAGTCTCAGTTTACACAAACCAGTCTATAACCAGCTCCAGCTTTGCCAAATCTTTCCACAAAGCTGAATTTTCCATCGTCTTCAAAATGACATTCAAGCTTTTGGGTCTCGGAAGTTCCGTTCCTTCAGACACAACCAAAGGCGCCCTGCGAGCCCAGCCGGTAGACTGATACACCTCAGACGACATGTACCAGCTCAAAAGAAGAGCCGTCTTCAGCAGAAGGTGGCTGTTAGTCACTCACAAGAACCAGCCCAGCGAACAAAGACAGTGGTCGCAGAGGAAATAGCCGGATATGACATCGTGTTGGTCCGAGACCACTCCAATACCATCAAGTGCTTCCACAATATCTGCAGATAACGTGCCTCCTCAGTCGTATAGGGCTATCCGGGCAAGTCCCTCATCTTCCCTTGTAGATACCATGGGTGGTCTTGTGGCTTGAACGGCAAGCTTGCCAAAGCTCCTAGCTACCACGACATACCCAAATTTGATAAGAGCTAGAACGGCCCTTTTCCTATTTACGTCTATATCGGGCTGGCTTTATCTAGATTAATCTTGACTCCTATGATAAACCAGAGGTAGCATAGGAGGATGATTCCTTGGGGGCGATACGCAGAGGCGCTATGCCCAATGCAACTTTGATAATTACAACTTTGACCACCGCTGGTAGATCGATGCTGATTGTAACTAGAAGCTGGCTGTCGACAACTACAACGGGTGCTGTCACTGTAAGGCGATGCACCCCGACATCCCAAGGGTCGTTGACCTGTTATCGCACAGCGTGGATGTTCAGCGCGCGTAGTTCCACCACAATGGTTCGACTGAACGTCAAGTCACAGAGGAGCAGAAGGGAAATGGGTTCTTGGTGTTCTCTAACTACTATTAGCCAAATGTTTCAGTGAATGTCTCGTGAGTCGCCCTATCCGCAAACTACCGGGATAACGAGTCATCGATGAAGAGAGCAACAAGAATATCAACACAGGTGTCTTTGTTAATGGAGTATTGCATCCCACACCGGAGAAGGGGCCTCTCTATTTTAAAAACTTCTTCGGGAAGCCGTCGTGCAGCATTTTAAACGGAAGCAGGACGAGAAGAACAGCTCTCCCAGTCAATGCCTCGGCAAGAAAGAGGGTTGTCGAGTTCTGCTCCAACGTGAGCTGCTACCAGAGACGAGAGGTGCAGTCCTAAGCTCATCCTAAACTTGTGTTGGCTTGCTTTGTTGCCAGGGCCGTGCTTTTCTGGAGATTTCTCAACGATACGCCATGTAGTCAAGTTGGGGATATTTAACATGTCATCTACCATATACTTCTCATGTCCCCTTTTCAATTTGTCGATTCCATGTCTCAATATGGTGAGCGAGACGCCCAAGCATTCAAAGTTCAGGATACATAGAATATTGCCCCTATATTCACCCGTTCCTGGCAACTTCACTAGTGGGGTGCCCTCGAACTCCCATAGGCTGACTTTCTTCCCGAAGGTCTCTCCCGGTCCATTGAGTCGCTATGGAATAACATTGCGACATTGCTATCATAACTCTGCCACCCCCAGATGGATCAGAGGAAACAGATTAGCAAAAGAACACGGTTTCTTTATACAAACATTACGACATAAATAGTCGAGCCGCACATTTGTTTCTTTAGCCCAGTTTCCTAGATCTTTAATATCCTCAAGATTCCGCTTGGGAAACACCAAGGGGCTATTATTAATATAGGCGATAAAGAAGCACAGAAACTTGATAACTGATAAACTATCCCCCAGCTAGGTGGTTACACGACAGAACAGGCCTATATATTCGTAGTGTAGTTGGGTTTGCCTCTGTTTCCAATGGCGCTACTCGAGAGGGTTGTTTGACAAGATTGTTCAGGGGTAGTCAATGAATCAAGCACTCGTCCATTATTTGAACGACTGAGAACCGCTCTGAGGGCCTGATTTACTGTCAAGAATAATTATATTCTCATTAGCAATGACATGGCCCCAGCAACTCCCTTGGACCTCGTACCTCACCAAGTTCCTCAAGGCCACAATAGCAGCTGTCCCGCCAGCGTAGATCCCTAGTAACCGACTCCAACTAGCGTCGCCGTACTCTTACTAGCCAACAGCCAAAGCAATAAGGTATATACCAGACATCCGCCAAAGGTCCAATTACTTCCTGTTGCAAGCGGGCCGAAACTAACTCCGGTGGCAACCTTGACGAGAGTCGATGGCTGCGCGTGGACAAAATAGGCGGCAGTGAAATTGTGAAGGAGGTCGAGAACTCCGATACCCGCAAAGGTCTTGGACACAGGGTGAGTGAGGACTGAGTCTGTGGAGCTGGTGTCGATTGGAGAAAGACGTCTCGAGATATAGTATAGCTGAGCGAGCGAGTTGACGCCACCGCTGCGGGAGTTCAAGGCATCTTCCACCTTATCCTCAGAGCTGGACTGTCAAACGTCTTTCTGAAGTGGCCGATATCCAGGATGGTTTTGGCATGTCAGCCTCGGATGTTGCAGCCTACTAGCTCAATCTAGACGTCGTTAAGGAGCTTCTTAATGCAGGTGCAGACGCCAATATTGCCAACGATCCGGAGGAAACACCCTTGCATGAGACCATTATGGCAAGAACAAACCCCCTACATGTATTCCGACGACTAGAAGCGGATGCCCTTGTCCCCGGGCCCGTGACTGTCTTTCAAATAAACGCACCCGGAACTATATGGGAGTGATCAAGGCCCCGGGAGACAAGGGGGCGATGGTGCAGGCCAAGACGGGGGCAGGGAAGACCCTCATCGAACTGGCTGTTCAGAAACGCCTGGGAGAAGAGGTTGTAAGCTATCTAGAAAGCAAAAAGCCAGCGGAATAGAATGAGGATTTCCCACCGCGAAAAGAAAAATGATTGGAAAAAAAAAAAAAAAAGGTGTCCATAACGTAGAATGCAGCAAATAGTTACACACACATAGCTCCGCCACCAATGCATACAGTGATCAGAGCACCCGTCCAAGAAGAGCGTATTAGGTATTGGGCCACAGCTGGTGGAAATCTGTGGCCAAGTTCTGGCGCAATAACAGCAACCAAGATATCCTGCCTGGCCTGCCGCAAGTATTTGTTAGGATCAAATGGCCCGACGATGGCATTCGGTCTCGGACAACGAGCCGATAAGCCCGGGTGGATTACATAAGCGGTAGACTCGCTCGCAAGACCACTCGGGTCAAACAAAGATGAAAGAAAGCCCTACCAGGCGGGTGCACAGGAATAGACGAGGTGGTCTAACAAAGAGGAGCCACCAAGGAAAAAAAGAGAGATTTCTTTCAAGAGGCATTTTCATATGTGATATATTCAATCTAGATAACAGCCTGTTCACATGCAGTCCGCACAAAGATGCTTTCAAGCTGATCAATTCAAGTTGCTTGATCTAAGGTGCTATCTATCTGAGGTGCGCCACTGCTCCTTCAAGGGTAGCTTGCCTTTATAACAACCAAGAACACCGGGTCTCTCTATATCTCTAGCATCATAACTAATAGCACCTATCACTATTTATTAATAGCCTTTAAATCACTTATATAACAGAGTAGAATCTAACCACGCTAATAAATCTCCCCTCCCGACTAACAATATCACTCTCAATATCACTCTCAATATCACTCACAATATCAACTGCAGCAGCATAACTTATCAACAACTATTCAAAATGGACGATTTCGTCTTAATTGTATTTAAATGCCACCATGGCTCTTGTCATTCCAAGAGAGACCTTAAGACACTTGAGATCGACACCTTATGCTCAGAGTGTGCAGACCAAACGTCAATACGCGATCTGCAGATAGAAGCGAGAAAGGGGAAGGAAGAGGTGGCGGAGAAGGACCGTATCCACAAGGAAGAGATAGCGGAGAAGGACCGTATCTTAGAGGACCTCAAGGCCAAACTTGCCCAGATGGAGCAGGATCTCAACCGGCTTAAGGCAAAGGATGTTTAATTACTGTTGACGGCCTGACGATGGCATTCAGTCTTAGACAACGAGCCGATAAGCCTGGGTGCTGATAAGTGCACCGCCCCCGGGGCAAATAGCCGGTGCACTAGGGCGGTATAAATATAGATTTGATTACTAAGCTCACACATAGGCCAATCAGAGGTTATCTTCAAACCTAGCCACCAGTGCCTTCAGTACAATTAGGACCTTTAATTCAGCGCATTCAGTGCTTTCAATTCAGTGCAATCAGTAGCTTCAATTCAGTGCAATCAGTAGCTTCAATTCAGTGCAATCAGCGCCTTCTTCA